>VXBU01012155.1:667739-728419 GCA_013400315.1 Bombycilla garrulus
CCTTTTTTTCTTTTTTTTTTTTTTTTTTTTTTTTTTTTTTTTTTTTTTTTCTTTTTTTTCATCTGCGAAGCCTTTTTCTGCATACAATTTCTGAAATGTGAAGCACATGCCGGGCTGTTCTGTAGCACAGGTCCCTGCTCACTCTCTATCAAAGTCAGAGCTGCCTTTGAAGTGCTGCCCCGCTCCGGAGCCCTGCGTGCCGCGGAGCGGAGCCGCCTCCGCCGCTGCGCCCGCCCCGGCCGGCCCCGCCACGCCGGGCACTCACCCCCGGGCCGCTCCGCTCCTCGGAGCGCTCCATCGGCGGCTCCGCGCACAGCCCGAGCCTACAGGTGGTCCTGCGGGCTGCCCCGTGTCTGGCTACAATTTAGTTGCCATTTCGAGGTTCAGGTCTGCGGCGCGCCCGGGTGCTCCCGAGCTGTGACCTCTCGGCTCACCCGAATTCCCAGCAGTCGTTTACATGTGCTTTCCCAGGGCTCCGCAGGGCTGTGCATCATCTGGACTTCTGCTTTATTCTGGGATGATGTTACAGGAAAACAATGAATTTAGCATGTGATTTTTAATTTTTTTTTTTTTTTTAAACAATGAGCTTAGCACATGACTCTTAACGAGGAGATTCCTTGCAGTTGTTCAGCGTGGTATCGATGGAATTGGAGATCATCACAAGTGGGCACTGACACCCCATCAGAGCACGTCCAAAATTAGTCTGCATATACCCCATCCACACTCCTGGAAGGACACACAAATAAAGTCCCTTCGTCACAACTCATCCTCTCTCCTTGTCACAAGCTTCAACACCAACCTGTGACCTCCTTCACCTGCTCAGCCTTTTGGGTGCCTCGTACTTAGTGACTGTGCTCCTTCAGAGGCAGCTGAGCAGCTCAGGGTGGCCCAGGGTCACAGACCTGACGGTGTCCCCGGGGCAATCCTCCAGGGAAGTGACAGGAGCGTCCCTTGGGCAGAGCTGCTGTCTGGAATGCTGTTTAATAGGCTTTTCTTGGGCAAGCTGGGACATGAGTCCCACATCTAATACGAACTGGAGTTCATAATTTCGTACAAACAGCCCTGTCTCTGTTATGATCCACTCTCAAAGGCTGGTGATAGACTCAGCTCCATAAAACAAAAGACAGAGGGAAGGAGAACATTAAATGAAGCGTGAGGAAAGTGATTTTCTCCAAAAAATACAACAGAACCCCCCGAAATCTGATGGAGGGTGTTTCACCAGCTGTACAGCCGGTTAAGAATAAACTGTGAAAGTTTTGTGGGGTTTTTAATTGTTTTAATAATTAAAAAGAATCATTATCATTTGTTTACCAGCGAAACTAAAGATTGTCTTACAGAAAACTCATTTTAAGTATGGAAAACTTTCTGTGCAACAGCCAAATTATTTAGGGGCTTTCTTGATTGTGTCATTTTCCATTGTGGAAGCAACTAATAAAAATCATAACTGTGCATCTCTATTGAGATATTCAATGACTTAATTCCAAGACTTAGCTGCTTCCAAGAGATGCTCTTTATACTTAATTATCTTACCATTTCTGGAAGATACTCTGCTGGTCTAAACCCAGCTTGTGTGTTGGTTCTTAGAGAGAATATTGTAATATTCTAAGATGTTTGTGTGCACTTCAGTTCCTGCCTTCCCTATCCTCCTATGTGCTTTCCTATATTTTTTATCTTCTAAGGTGCCATTCACTGTTCAAATTAACCACAGCTTTAGACAGAGGAAAGTAAAACTTATATCTGTATAAGTGCTACATTTTTTGGTATGAAATAGAGTCCTAAAAGGTGAGCAGCTGTGACCTGACATCCCAGCAGGGTCTGAGCCCCTGGAGGGAACCCATGGACTGGAATGGGGATGCTGCAGCCCCAAAGCCCACCTTGGAAACAGCTCCCACCTGAAAACCTGCAGCCACGCAAAGAGCTGGGTTTGGCACGGGCAGTGAGTGAGGGGATCCAGGGGTGGCTTCAAAATCCAGCCCTGGGTGCTCATGGCAAGTGACAAAGCTAAATCTTATCCAGAGCCTCTGCAGTTGTTCTTGAGATCCTACAGTAATCATGGATATCCTCTCTGAAGAAAAAGTGATTGTTTCTTAAAGCCATTTGTTGGCCTGTGGCAAAAAAAAATGCTATGGGAAAAAGATCCTGACAGACACATGAAAAACATTTCAAGTTGTGTTATACTGTAATTATCCTCCTGGAGTTAGACATTCAGATAATTTTGGTATGACAGTGTGCTAGAATTTTTTCTTTCCCTGTGATTTTCATAGGGTTCTTATTTTTCAAAGAACCAGCATATATTTATCCCCTGTCCCCAGCCTGTTATTTTTAATCACTGATTAAATGAGTCGATGCATTAGAATGGAAATAAGTTCTTTTTGTGGGACCCTGTGCTCTTGAGAGTCCTTTAAATGTTGAGAAATTCGCAAAATCGTGGAAGGATTTGGGCTGGAAGGGACTTTAAAGATCATCCAGTTCCAATCCCTCTGCCATGGGCAGGGACATTTTAAACTACTTTTTCCCACTTCCCATGGGAAGGAACTGTGTCACTGCACGTGTGTGACCTGAAGAGTCTTTCAAACACACAGCCCTTGCTGGTGGAAGGGCCACCCCAGGTAGTGTCTGCCACCTAATGTACCTCTTTCACAAGGAAGCTTTTCCCTCTTTTTGTTTCTTCTTTAATTCCTTCATAAAATTTCTTTCCATTCTGAACTGAAGGAAAAAAAAATATCTATTTTTGAAAATTCAAATTTCTCCTGAAACTGAACTGCTGCTTTCTTGTCTTTCCTGTCAGGTTTCTGTTCCTTTATGGTGTTTGTTACTAGCCACTGTTGAGCAATTCCCTATTAGGGAATATGATTCCATATCTAATTCAGCATGGCAATTCTTGCATCTCTCATTCTTATTCTTATTCTTATTCTTATTCTTATTCTTATTCTTATTCTTATTCTTATTCTTATTCTTGTTTAATAAACCTTCATCCAATTATCAAATACAAAAGAGATTATTTCCCACCCCTAGTCTAATAACATGGAAGATTATTTTAATTGGGACTAAAATAATTGAGAGTTTGTATACCACATGTCAAGGACAGATCAGATCCTTTTCTATCTCGCAAAGCTATGCCATGATAAACAGTTCAGAACAGCCCAAACAGAATTGTATTTTCAGACACATCAGCCATAAAAATGATAGTAAAAAATCCATTATGGTTTCACAGGAGTACAGGAAGGGTTGCACATTTTGTTATGTGGGACATGAACATCCCAAACACGGAAAATATTTTGCCTGCCCGTCCTGTGGCTATGGTTTGTCCAAGATCAGGACTGGGATTCTGTTCCTGTGATACCACCAAGCAATATTCTGCTTTGTGGTACGTGGCCCAATTCACCCTCAGTGGTGCTGTGTGTTTTGAGAGGCTCAACCACCCCTTGCCATCGGGAGAAATATTTTCACACTCACTGGCACTGCAGTTGATGTCAAATCGAGATGTGGAAGTCTAGATTCAGAGCTGTCCTCCTGGGCTGCCTGGAGTTTCAGGCAATTCTCTGGAAATAGTTCAGATATTTGTTTGTCTGTTTGTGCATTCTCCTTATCTCCTGAAGTTACAGAATGCTAATGAGTTGTGTTTCTATTTATAGAAAATAAAACATATGGGAAAAGGATTATGTCTGTCACACACTGCCAAGCTGATTTCATAGAGTGGCAGTTCTACAGGGAAAGTTTCACTTCCAGTACTCCTGGGAAGTCGAATTTAGACTCCCAGCTGGAAAGCCTGGGTTCCCACCCCTCCATCTGCAAGGCACTTAACCCCAGTTCCTCCCCTTCATCTGCAATTTAATGGGTTTAACCACACTTCCCTGCCCCACTCTGGGCGCTGCAGGGTTAATTAATGTGCAGAAAATCCTTACGATTCCTGAATGAAACTTTTTTTTCTTGTACCTTTTCTCAGAGTAGCCTTAGGAGGGGACCTACACTAAAGTAAAGCTTCACGGTTTTCTAAGTGTAAGGTCACCCCTGCTGGGATGCCTTTTGCTGAGATGGGGCTGTGGTGTGTAGCATCCTTAACAGGTTGATTTTGAGCAGCCATTCCATCTCTACAGAGCATCAACATGATTTTCATCAGTTGTGTGTCACCAGGCACCCCTCAGTGACATCTCACTGTGATACAGAACTCGTGAAAAGGGTCTGTCAGTGGCTCACAGTGGGCACAGCCACGGAGAAACTGAAATACTGATCAGTGGCTGCTCGCCTGGGAATGATGCTGTTACTCCATGGAAGATCCATGCTTAAGTGTTTCCATGCTTCTGGGTACTTTTCCCATCCTTCTCCTTCTTCTCCTTCTCCTTCTCCTTCTCCTTCTCCTTCTCCTTCTCCTTCTCCTTCTCCTTCTCCTTCTCCTTCTCCTTCTCCTTCTCCTTCTCCTTCTCCTTCTCCTTCTCCTTCTCCTTCTCCTTCTCCTTCTCCTTCTCCTTTTCCTTCTCCTTCACCACTTTCCAGGTGTCTATAAGTTAGGAAAGAAGCTGCAACTGAACTTGCATGGATTTGAGCTTGGTGTATGATGAAATAAGCAGCATTTTCAGAAAGAGAAGAGCTTTCCTATCATAAGGAATTGCCACTGCATTTGAACTTTTACTTCTTCTGTGCCGTGCAGCCAAATCCCATCCTCCTGAGCAAAACTGGAGGAAACATATTTTGCACAGGGGATCTCTGCAGACTCCAGCAGGCTTCCGGCTACAATTTTAAAGGAGCAGCAACAATTGCTTCTCCTGCGCTCTCCACAGAGAGAGGATTTTGTCCAACGGATCTGCCATGCACCCACCTGCCTTTTCTGGAGGCTTATTTATTTTCAAGGCAGGCAGCAGTGCCTGCGCCTGGTGCTGAGTGCTCCTTCCCACTGTCTGGAGAGATTTCCTCGCCATACAGACAGCCTGCTCTCGAGTCCCCCTCCTTCCTCTGCCCAATCATTAACATAAATCATAACCTAGCAGATGAAAAGAAATTTCCAGTCTTTGTGATCTCCTGCCAGAGTTCTCCCAGTTTTTCTCAGTTTGGGAAAACAAATGTGCATTGCAGCATGTCCCGAGGGTTGACAAAACGGGGCTGCTACAGACCAAGAGGAGAAATTTGGAACATGAGGTCCTGCTGTGGCCCTCAGGTGGAGCTCTGGGGCCTCTCTGCCGTGCTGTGGGGCAGGACAACCTCTGCCACCTGCCACACTGCTGGGCTGGCACAGAGCCGGGAGGGGACCACGGGCGGGAGTCTTCTTCACTCTCTCCACGGGCCCCCAGGGCTGGCCACAGCATGACAGCCTGCAGGGAGGGCAGAGCTTGTGCCATCCTCTGGGACATCCCTGGGATGAGTGAGGGTGGGGAAAGGCGCCCTGAGAGTGGGGCAGGGGCTGCTGTCCCTGCTGTCACCCTCCAGGATGAGCTGTCCTGTGCTGCTGGCTGAGACAGTCCCTTTGCACGAGCTGAGAGGGGATTTTAGACTCCTTTTTTTCAGAGTTGTTTTCCAGACCGTTGGTAATCCTGCTGTGCAGTCTGGAAGGACACAGGCCGGGCTGTAGCTGTTTTAGAGCTGTGACCTAAACAAGATGTGAATCCAAGTGCAGGAACTCGGAGAGGAGGTGACCTTTTTCTAAGATGGCTTCAAACAAAGAACACATTTCCAATAATCTCCTGATAAGTGAAATCACTCCTAAAATGCTGTCAGAAGTCAATAAAAAGTTCAGGTACCCTGATAAAAATGAGCAGCTTAAACCAGGCCTGCAATATGAAGCAGAAAACTTCACCTTTCCTCATCACACCCCCTGCTTTGCTTGTGCAAAGGTTCAGTGATTCAGTGTCAGAATTTGTTTGCCACAGTCTCTGCCACTGCAGGACAGGTTATAAACTCACTGCTCATGAGTTTATATTCTGGAAAATTTGACTTTGGGGCAACCAAATGATCACATCTCAAGGTCACTAAAGGTAGATAATAAATGAACAACTGTCTGCAGCCCTTTGGCACAGCACACTTTTAATACATTGATCCGAGCCCATATGGTCTTATTTTATTGTTCCTAGCTGCCTACTATATTGAATTTTGAGGTGGATTTTTGAAATGGATACGGCTTCCAAATTTAGTCTCCTCAAGACTTCAACTTTGCTGCTTGAAATTTTATCTTTATTTGAATTTTTTCATGAGGGAAATAAAAGTCATGTGACATAATTTTTTTTTTGGTTTGCCAGGCATGCCCCTTCCCAGGACAGCAGGTACAGAGAGGAGTGCCCCTCTGCAGTTTTCAGTCAGAGTTTCCCCCATTTTTTCCCCCAGGACACTATTGAGTAGAACGTGACTTGAACAAAATGATGCCAGGTTTTGTTCATCTAGAACATGCCCTGATTTGTGCAAGTTTTATTAAATTCCTCAGCTCTCCACTCTCTGTGCTCTTTTTTTGTGCATGGCATAATCTACCAGCAAAATAATTTCTCCTATCCACTATTACATGAAAACCTCAGTATTTCAGGTTATGGGATGCTCAGAGAAGATCTGTTGAGACCATTGTAGCAGACATTAGTTAATGATTTAAACTTTTAAAAGCTAAATGAAGATTTACATCGTGCATGTCATTATGATTTGATCTGCCATGATAGGGCTCATAGCCTGATTGGCATCTCTGCAAACTTCTGCAATACAAATAATAATTATGAAAACACAGATAAAAAATATATTTGCTGAAAAAATTATCTTTCACGGCTTTACATCGAATTTGTAGGAATTCCTTGAAAAGCTAAATATTGAAGGCATTGTGAACATAGTAAAAAAAAAATCATTTAAGGATTCAGATGAATGTTTGTAGGAAGCACATTACAATTTCTTTCAGCTTTACAAACAGGATTACACAAGTAATCTTGAAGTAATATAAGGATAAATCATTTTTTGAAAAAGCCCCCAATGGTTTAGGTATCAGCAGGCTTTCCCTTGCTAGCAGGCATGCATTTGTTTCTGGCCCACCTCTCTTGCAGAGTACAAAACACAAGGAAAATCCCACTCTTTCTTTAGGCCCAAATTTGCTATAATCCTGATGAATATGCATTTTTGCCTGTCATTCCAGGCTGTGCTGAGATGCAAGTTTAGATTCCTACCTTCCTAAGCTGAAACACTGACACTAAAACGTTGTGTCCTGCTTATATTATATGAATATAATATTTGAATTTCCCTTTTCCAAGAAGTCCCCAGGACTGGGCTGCGAGTCAAACCTCCCTTCCTCAGGTTTGGCAGTGCAGGGATGTGGAAGTGCTTCAGATTCTCTTGTATTCCTGTGGAGTTTGGGCTTTTCAGCATCTCCCATCAGAGCCTGGTAGAGTTCCTCTCGTGATTCCTGACAGAGGCAGTGGGACCACAGCTCTTCCAAATAATTTTGGGGATTTTGGGGGTATGTGAATAGAAATGGATGTGTCACAATAGCTCACATTCTGTAAATGCAGATGCAGTGGCAATTAATTATTAGGACTGCTGTGGCTGCTTGGCTGTGATTCCTGTGGTCCTGAAGAATCATTTTGATTACTGATCCATTCAATTAATACAAAAATGAAAAACGTAGCTCAGATTCAGACAGGTGAAGTTTCATGGAACAATTTTGATGGATTTCAATTCAGAAATGATAAGAAATCCCTCTGACCCTTTTCTTAGGTGCACAGTTTGTTTAGTGGACAACTGAAAAGACATGGGGTCTTGAAAATGCAGGAATAAGGCTGTGTTAAGCTGTTACTAAATATATTCATACATCTGTATCTCAGTCCTGAATATTTCAAACATATTTTGATCAATGATACCATTTTAAAAATTATTTTTAAATTGATTTTTAACCTGTTCTTTCAGAAGATGTCACATTAATTGAAATTATGTTCTTTGAAAATTAGGATGCAATGCTGAGTGCTCCATTTTTATGTATGTACATCTAAGACTTTGGTTCAATAAGACATTCAGTCTTTGAGGCAGTTACTCAGGTTTGTAAAATAACATTAAAAAAAAAGGTGAGGTAAAAGTTAGTCCAGTTCTGTAATAGCTTTTAGCATATGCACCTGTTCTCTGCACAAAAAAAAAAAAATCTAAATTTTAATTAGTGATTTGGCATGGTCTGCTCTTCTTAACTAGCAGTGTCTTTTATTTCTTCATCTGACAGCCTCCTCACCCCCAGGGTATGGTGGAAAATGACTCATTTTCATATAAGGTAGAGGAGTTTAGTGAATACATGACCTGCAGTTTTTCCTATTTTTTTCTCCTGTAACATAATGTACTTTGATGCATTTCAAAGATAATCTGTCTGCTGCTTTGCATATTCCTACTTAATTACAGTATATCTCGAGATGATTTACTACACCCAGATAATTCTGAAACAGTTTTGCTGTGGAGGGCACACACCACAGACAGCTGAATAATGAGCCAAAGAGTTCAGGGGGGAGTGACATGTGTTTGGGGAAGTGGGCAGGGCTGGCACAGGAAGAGTTACAGATAAAAAAAGATATATGGCCTCAACTAACGCTCAGTGATGAGGCCTTTCTGACAGTTTCAGTGTATTCCCGCTAAACCACAATTATTATTTAAGCATGGTCCCACTTCCAGCCTCTCAAAGGAAGGGGTGATGAGCAGCACAGCGTTGATAAAATACTCTGAAGAAATTTCCACGCTTACTTATTTCCTTTTTCAGTTTTTTATCATAATATCCTAGTAAAACATAGATCTATTTTGAGGCCAGAGAAGTCTGGAATAGCATTTTGGCTCTTTATTTGACCATATGTGTTAAAAATTCCGGTGACTCCCTCCACACGGAATTAGCCTGGAATGAAGTGCTCAGTGCTTGAGAGCTTTTCAAAGCCCGAGTAACGGCCCCAAACTTTTAAGGCCAGATGAGGACTGTGGGATCATCCAGGCTGACCTCCTCCATAACACACATTAAAAATAAAATATGGAAATAAATATGCACCTCTTCACCCTCTCCAGAAACGCTGGGGCACATCAGCCCAAAGCAGGTGGAGGGTTCCCATGTGAACCACGGGCCACCTCGGAGCCACCAAACAATCCCAGGGTCCCTGTGCCAAGCCACACAGGTGTTTCCATTCACAAACATTGGAAGAAAACACCAAGAATTAAGTAATTTTGGGGAGAGAAAGGATTTTTGGGAATTTAGGATTCCCTTGGCTGAGATAATGGTCATATCGACTTCTGATTTATTTTTATTTTAGCTAGTAGGGTTGTGAGGACTGGATTGCCACGACCTATTTATTTTTGGAATATTCTATTCTCTCTAGGAATTCGCTGATTTCCACCTCTCCAATCAAGTGTTAGCTTGGCAAAAGAGTCATCTGTAAAATTTGCTGCACATCTGCAAATATCAAATGTCCGCAAACAGGCAAAAGACTCACTCCTCTTACTTTTTTTGTCAGATGGTTTCATTTAGAACCCAAAGGGTCAGGAGTCACAGCATGACCTCATCAAATTAGACTCAACTGAGAGAGGTGTTTAGCACAACAAAAAGGAAGTAATCTGAAGGACATTAAATGCAAATGAGACTGCCATGTGCAAACTTCAAAAACACCTGATCCAAATGAGCAGTGTTGACGGGGGTCGAAGGGGTGAGAAAGAAGGTTTCATATTTTGGTTGCTTTTTTTCCAAGGGCTATCAGCAATATTACATCCTGTGGAGCTGGCTGAAAATCTCATAGGTATGTGAATATTTAAACTTAAAAATACCCACTGCTATTTTTGCCAGGTGAGGATATGTCAGTATTTACTGGCGGGAGTTCGGTGGACTTGTAGAACAAACCTGGTACCAACCCTTTCTCTGGTAGTAATCCTTTCCTTTTTAGTGGATTTGTTACTAAAAAAAGTATTTTTAGAGTGGGTTCATTATTGCTTGAGTCTCATTCTTAATCTTGAACACCTAATTGAAGAGTTACAAGGAAGCCTCAGCTCCTGACAGTCCTTTTACACAGAGAAGAAAAGGCTTGTTAGAAGGTTTGCACATTTTCCCTCCAGGACATTAATCCATGCCCCCATTGGCTGAGATGTCTTTCAACCATGAAGGCAGTGGGGCAGTGAAGGTCTTGTTATAATGGAACCAGGCTATTTCCAGATAATGTGAGTCAGATTGACTTCAGGGGTAGATCTGCTCTCCAGATGTTGGGTAGAGCCAAGCGGAGCAGGGAGGCAGAGATGGCAGCTAAGTATGAGGAGAACCTCAGAATAAATACTGAGTCAGAAGTGCTGTGTCTGCAGTGAGCAGTGCAGGGAATTTCAACACTGAGCCAGGGAAAAACGTGGCTAAACAAATATTTGTTGCTGACAGACACAGGGACGTCTAAGTGCATTGAGAAAGTGATTAAAATGGGATCAACACAGGACTGAAAGCAGCACTTGGTCAAAGTTTAGGACCTGAATGCATTCATAGGACTGCAAAGATTGGAAAGCAACTGAAAAGGCTGGTGAACAGAAAACAAGACCAACTGTACTTGCTCACAGAAATCCAGCACAAATAATAGAGTGAATACAAGAAGTGTCAAAGAATCTTAGGTAGGATATGAGGTGGTGCCAGTCTCAAATATCTACTCCAAAGGCTACAGAAGGCAGTGGAAGCTCTGTCCAGTGTTAAGGCAGAGGGAGTGGTTTTATTCCTTTGTGTTTGACTCTACTCATCTTGTTTGGTCCACATCAGATCAAAATTAGCTGCCTAAACAAGCAGCCAAACTCTAGAGAGGGCAGTGCTACACACATCACAAGACAACTGGAATTTGTGATGGACAGTCTTTGAGACAGAAGAATATGAGATGATGGGTGAGATGTTTGTGAGCAGTTTCCAGGCAGGCTGCGAGATGACTGTTCATGCAGAAAGTAGACTATTTTATTCAGTGCTAGGAAGGTGGACAGATTGCGTTATCCAGGTCCATCCTTTCAGGAGTCTCTTCTCATCCTCAGTGCTTTGTCTGTAGCCAGGGTGATGACAAATGAAATGTGCCTCTCTGAGGAACCTGCAGAGCAAGCCCTGAAGGAAGGGCAGTAGAAGAACACATGTTCCTCCAGCAGCCTGTGGAAGGTGCTGCTTTTATTCCCTTCAGCACGGAGCAGTTTTTCCAGAGGCCACCGAGCCTTCGGAGAGGGTGCACTCCTGGGAACAAGAGCAGCCCCACGATCAGGTGTCATTTTCTTAACCGGGCCAGCGGGTGTTATCTCCGGATCAGGCAGCTGGCAGCAGGCTGACAGCAGCCAGGGGAGGTAGCGGGGATCTGCACAGCCAGGCACACACACTCAGGGTGTGGGGGCTCACATCTGGCTGCAAGATGCTTTGAACAGTTTGTCGGACAAAGGCGCTTGGTCAAAAAAGGTCAGGGCAGGTTCAGTTGTACTGCCAAGGGTGAAAACTGTAGTGAAAGTCAATAAAAGGCTCTCATGGCTTCTAGTTTACCCAAATAAGGGGAGAGAAGAATTGTTAACATAGGGTTTTCACTTACCTTTTCAAGGTCATAGGAAGGTTAGCTCAGCTTCAAATTGCTGCTTAAGCTTGAAAGGAAGAATGACAAAATGTGGATTAGGAAAATACATGGTCTTATTTTTAAAAGGTTGTTCTACCGAAATTGCAGAGGATGGTGGTCACCAGGAGGGTGAAGTGCAGGCAGGGTGTGATGGAGGCTCAAAATTTTGCAGCTTGAGCATTTTTCTACGTGTTTTGAAAGAGGGTGTAGTGACAAGATTTTGATGTTACAGCTGGGTGAACTTCAGTAACATGAAAGATGTATATTTTTAATGGTGTTAGTGCTTATCTAAAGGAAAAAATGAGCAGGAAGTCTGGGGGGTCTGTAGCTTGGAAGTTTCCTGGAAGGTCTGATTCAGTTACAGAAGAAGTCATTCAGCAAAATATATGGCAGGTCGATGAAATCCTGTCATTGAAGATCATCTGGTAGAGCTTCTGGATGGAGGAATCTATTTTTTAAGCTCCCCTTTTTACACAAAGAAAAGCATCCTGGACAGTCACCTGAGCTTTGCAAACCATGCTGGGGCAGTTTAGCTCTGTCTTTAGAGACAGAACTGACTGTGGCAAACTGCGAATTAATTTTCACTGCCAAAGAAACTAATTTTACTGTTTACAAGTCATGTTTCAAATGAACAAAAAAAACCTGTGTGTAAATTACTCTTTCTGTAACACGATTTTTCAGTGCTTCCAAAGACACCTGTAGGGTTTCACGTCCAATCCTATGATAAATTAGCAGTGGCTGGATGTCCAAACCCAACAAATCATCTTCAGGCAGTTCAGCCTGAAAAGCTAATGTCAATTTACAGTAAAAAATATTCTTTTTCATACAGAAATAGAAATTGGGGTGTGTGTGAGGGAGGGGGTATCAGTTTATAAATCAAGGACTGTGAGTACCTCAAATGTTCTTCAAATATTACAACATGCAAAACTCTCTGGGAATCTCTGTCATTTTTGCCTCTTCCACCTCTGGCTGTGCCAGTTGTTGATTCTGTGTTCCCACTGATTGCATCATTGTTAAAAATAATAATACAAACAGAGATTTCAAAGAAACTCATGAACAAATACTTTATGGTATTTACAAGGTGCATTTTTTATGAGTTGATTTTTTTTATTTTCTTTAAGCAATGCTTCATCTGTATCTAGTAAAAACCTAGATGAGAAACAGTTTACTAGATATAGAATATTAAATACAAGTATTGGGCCGTCATAATAGATAAGTCTGGAAAGGGCTTTAAAAGAAACCAAAGAAGCTTTCATATAAACAACTAGAATAAATACATGAAAATTTGGGGTTTCTTAATAAAATGTACTACATATGTGTGTAGTTAAGAAAATGTCTACCTTCACATGCATGTATGTGTGAGAATAAATATATATATTTGTGCACTTACATAGTTCAGCTGAACATGTATACACATATTTTATATATTTATAACATCTGTTTATTATACTTATACATGCTTTTCAACACTGTTGCACTGCTTCAAACTGTTCAAAACCAAAACTGCTTAACACAAAATTCTAATGCTCCAGCTGGAGGTAAATATCACCCTTCTAAAATAACAAGCTATAAATACAGCTTTTGTTTTTACTGCTTATTCTGGATAAATTATATTTTTAACTAGTATGCTATCCCGAGGACATGGAAGCTTTCCATGCATATATACAAGTTTTGACCATTATTTAGTGGAAATAATACCAAATTACTGTGGTGTTAGAAAGATGCTAAGCAGCCTGAAGCGTGCTGCAATGGTTGAACCTAAAAGTTCAGTTCATTTGCAGGGATGTTACTGGTTCCAGCTGTGCTCCCTGTGTAGAGAATGGGGAGAAAGTCCATGTCCAGCTGGAAATAGAATGAGAAACATGGAGCTCCTTGTTCAGGCTGAACACACACCAGAAACTAAACAAAGAAATGCCTGAGATATACAACACTGACTCAGAATAAAATCAGCAATAGTTGAATTGTGTCACAGTAACCTGAGATACTTTACACAAGTCCTCCTACATTCTTCCAGGGAACTTCTTCAGGTGACACTTTGCTTAATAATGGAAAATACTCCTATATGTAACCTTTAGAATCTCCCCTAAAGTCTTGACTGATGTGTTTTCATCATTGAAATTTATAGTAATATCAGCATTGGTAATTTATGTGTTTTAATTTAAAACATCTGTTTTTAATTTATGTAGTTCAAGGGGTTTTCAGCGGTTGCCCATGAGTAAACATTTGATCTTGATACTATATTTTGAGTCTGTATTCAACTACCATCTTTCCAATGTTTGGGTTTTCATTAAAAGTTAAATAATTTTGTCTCAAAAACCAGTTTTTCACAAGAGAAGCGACATTGTTTCTAAATAATGAAAAAGAGTTCTGTGTTTCAGTCAACTTGGACAATGAAAACAATTCCATTCATTTCATATTTGATTTTGATAATTTTCACTTCTGGGTTTTTTTTGTTTTGTTTTGTTTTTTTTTTTATATTTTTCCTTTTTGTTTTTTTTTTTTTTTTTGTTTTTTTTTTTTGTATACTATTCAGTACTGCTGTGCTGGATGATACTGAGACATAAGAAAAGACCACTGTAACAGGGAAGTTCTAATAATTTTCAAACCCCAACCAGGCTCAGTGAGTGCAGTTCAAAAGCAATGCACTTTCTTTGTGAGACATATGGGCTTGGGCAGCATTCTCATCTTCCCCTGTGGTTTTAGGATGATTCATGGATTTTGATGGTTTTCTCAAAGACGCAGTTTCTAAAGTCCTGTAAATGCATTTGAATTTAATTTTATTTTAAAGTGAAGGGTTTTTTTAGCTACTTGGCCTCAAAGATGTGGTCAAGAATGAGAAGTTCAAAGGCTCCAATACATTAAGATGTTAATTAAATGATCTCAACATTTCTTTGTCTTAAAAATCCATAACTGAGGAGGGACATTCTGTGTACATGGGACAGAATTCTGAACGCCATGGGATGATCTCTTGCCAAAAGAAGTCTATTGCATGGTTTTCTAAAAGCAACTTCTTGGTTCCAAACCAAAGCAGTTCAGCTTGGACTACTCCCAGCCGCTTCCATCTGCTGTCCTGGTCCATGGATTCTGCACCAATGGACTTTGCCTTCATGTGGATTGTGGCAGCAGCAATGGAAGAGCTGTGTGGAAAGTTAATTCAAACAGTGACTGAAGCTCCAAACGCTCTTTCCTTAGGAGAAACAAGGAAGTGTGGTGTGAGGTCTCCCACTGTCCCGAAGGGGGATGTGATTGTGATTACACATGTGCAGGTACCTAACTAATCGCCTCTGCTTCAGAATACTCTGAAATACATTGAGTATTTTTCAGGGAGTGTAGCAGTTGGATGAGGGGTGGAGGTTTCACATTGGAAGAGGCCAGGATTGGATTAGATATCAGCCAGAAATTCTTGCTGTGAGGGCAGTCAGGCCCTGGCACAGGTTACCAGAGAAGCTGTAATCACCCGTCCCTGGAAATGTTCAAGTCCACGCTGGACGGGCTTTGAGCAGCTTGTTCTGGTGGGAAATGTCCCTGCCAATGGCAAGGGGCTGGAAGTAAATGATCTTTAAGGCCCCTTCCAACCCAAACCATTCCATGAGAGCGTGAATCCATGAATTCATGATTTGCCTATCTGTACAAAAGGAAGATATATATTCCTATCAGTAGAAGTATATTCCTATCAGTAAAGAAGGAAGCACAGAAGACAATAATCATGAGAGAGAAGGTGACTAGATCCATTTACCATTTAAAATGCATCATCTTTAATTAATTCATTAATTACAAATTAGCTTCCAGGATTTCATAGTAGGAAGCTTTATAATTATCTAATCTTTACTCCAGTGTAACAAACCAAAGAACTGAGCTTTAATTCTCTCTCCATAACTGATGGTGGGTATAAAGAAAAGATTCAATCAGGAGTATTACTCTATCAGGACTCATTTTTCTGCATTTCACGATATCATATGGTACATTTAATCAGGAATGGAGAAGGTTTCCAGAAGTGGATAGATTTTATATCAAGACTTGGAGATCTCTAGCTGCTCTACTTTCATTGATATGAAGGACATTAGTCTAATCATGGCCTTGGACTGAATTTGTGGTTAACAGCCCTTTTGAAGTAAACCTCTGTGATTTCTATTTTTAAGAACTCTTGGTTGTCTGCCCAGAACCTGACCATGCTGTAAAGCCTTTTTTAAGTCCTTTATTCCTTTAGAATATTTACCAGTACCTGAGTGTAATAATACTGCATTTTTATGCTGTGAACACAACTCCTAGATTACCAGAGCTCCAAATGGGAATGTCCCGCTTCTCTGAAAGGACAATATATATCTTTTCAGGAAGTAATCCAAAATAATTTGCCTTTGGCTGTAAGAGCTGTAGAAGTGTTGGAAGGTCTCTGGCTGTAGCCTCGCAGTAAGCCAGTTTAATCAGAGTCATGGTAGCAATTCAACTTAAAGAAATTTAAATTAATCTCTCTAAAGAAATAAAAAAAAAATTAACAAGTCCAAATCTTAATTAAATGCTATATTTTAAATTCTGTGAATAATATTGTCTAAGAAACATTTAATTATTGTATTTTCTTGTTTAGGATTAGCTGTTTAAAGACAAAAGACTCTAGGCTCCAATTAACTGCTGCCAAAAATTAATTTAAGTAGCCTAATTGACAACTTGCTTTAAGCTACATAAAATCTTGGCATAAAACTTATTGTCGAGGGAAAAATATTCCTAATTTATTACTGTATTATAAATGAAACTATTGACCAGAGTGCACTTGCTCTACTGCAGCTGTTATGTAAAACAACAATATGGAGATGATGATGATAACGAGTCCTTGTCCTTTATGTGCAAATACAAGTTGCTCTAAAATTGCACCGATTGTTAATGGCTGTTTGGCGGCCACCAGGAGAGGGAAGCGCTGTGGAAGGGGCAGAGATCTTGTTTTCAGGTGGTGTCACTGGGCCCCAGCCCGTTCCCCTGCCCTGCCAAAGCCCTGGCATGGCGAGCTCGGGCTCCTGCTGGCCTTCAGACAAAGCCTCACGGCGAGAGCCGAGCCCGCCCGCCTCCCACCTCTATGCAAAAGAGAAACGTAAACTCTTCCACATGTGGGAGCAGAATGTGATCGCTGTGGGGAGAAGGTAGCAAGGCTATTAAATGTAAAACCAGGGCTGAACAATCAAAATGCTTGTCTGCGAGTGTGCGAGACGCTCAGATATCTGTGAACAGGGAGAGAAAATTAAAAGCTGTAAGTACATACTGTAAAGCTCTTTAGTTTCTTGTTTATGGTCGCAACGGGCCAACTTTCAAAGCCACTTCTTGAAACGTTGCCCACGGTTTTCCACCTGCAACTAGTTAGACACACAAGTCCTGTGTTTTCTGCACTGGCACAGCTAATTTGCATCCCCCAAAACCCGGATGAGTTACAGAGGCATTGGTGCCTGCGTGGGGCACGGTTCCCAGGCCTGACCCTTGGTACATGCCATGCTGGAGAGGCTTTTCCTGCACCCACTGCGCTGTGCCTTCTGCTGTTTGGCTTTGCCGCTCACTGTTTCTTGCCATCCATCCGTCTTGACCTGCTTCAACTCCTACTTGATGCATTCCTAGCCATTATGCCGGGCTTTTCTCCTCTCAGCGCTGCACAGAGCGATGGCATCGGAAAGGTGGCTGGCTGGTGTGCAGCTTTTCCAAGGAGTCCCTCTGAAGGCTAAAAAGGTTGCTTGGAAAATATAGTATCTTGGCTCAATTTTCATTGTCTAGGCACATTTCATTTCAGGAAATCACAAGCTACCAACGCAACCATGTCATTGCAATTTTCCAAGCATTTTCTTTTTGTGCCTGTGTGTTTTATATCTGGGTGAAGTCACATCCCCCCCAGGCTGTTGGAACAAAGCTCAGCTGAGAGCTGAACGTACCAAACAAGAGGAAATTACAAAGGGAAAGTTAATGTCTGGAGCCATTAGTAGGGACACTTCTCCCACAGCCTTGGTGAACCCTGGAGCCGCAGCCTGAGTTCACTCTGAGAGGCCACTGGCTCGGAGGGATGCACCTACATGGCTGAGAACCTTCGAAAGCAAAACCCTCCCAAGCAACAGCCCGGCATTCACAGAGCCTCAGAGAAGCTTTTGCAAAGCTCCCGGGGCACTGTGACCCTTCTTCACACCCCTCCTCCCCTGAACAAACTGTTTAAAGACCAAGATTTGCTGCAGAGATAATGAGCACGAAAGAATTTACAGCAGGTGCTATTTGAAGAGACTTCGAACAATGCAGAATTACCTGTGCCCATTTAGTCCATTAATCTTCTCTTGTAAAAATAGCAATAAACGGTGATTTAGGAGCAGGGAGGAGCCAAGTTAGAAGCCCTGAGGTTAACAGGGAAGAAGATCAGTGCTTGTGGTTAAATTTCCCTGTTTGTGCAACAAGTGACTGAACTGATGAAAAATGTAACTGCAGGTACAGGGTGGAAAATACCAAATTACAACGGCTGTGGCTGGTATTAATTAGCAGATATATGACAGGGATTCTACCAGGTCCTACTAGGTACTGCATAAAACCACAAGCAACAGCACCCAGGGCACAAAAAGGGTTTGCAAACTGCAAAGACACCCATAACACGTATATGGACTTGCACTGAACGCCCAGGGAAGACAGCATGGTAAAGAGGCTGTCCTGAAACAGAGACCGCCTGAAATCTGAAGGTGACAGTGGTTAATCACAGTAATTACCACCTGCTTGGCTGTTATCTCAGTGCGGCTGGGCTGCCGATGTGTCCACAGCAGGTACCCTCAGCCCCGGAACAAAGTCTTATAATGATGGATGGGCTCTGGGTCTGAAACTGAAAAACGTAGAGACCTGACCAGAGATCACTGGAGCCAAAGGCGATTCTTTTCCACTGGAACAAGCCCTGTGGCATCAGGAGCCCATCAGAAAAAGTGATTTACGCGAATACAGCCGTAGAATAGTTTCTCCCCGAATGAAAACAAATGAGCTGGCAAAGTATTAATTTAAAATACTTGACTTGTTAACGAGCAGTATGTATTATAAATGTTGCTTCTGTGAGGACGGTCCGCCTTTGCTTTGCAGGTGGCTGTGTGCCTGCCCTGCTCTGGTATGTGGGTACCTCCCCCAGAGGCTCCTGCACTGAGCACTGATGTGCCTGCTGCTCTCTGGGAGCTTCTTTGGAAGCAAAGATGGTTGTGACTTTAGCATGGTTGTCAAAATTTTAGTAGGTTTTTATGTTCTTCAACAAGTTAACATTAATTAAAAATGGCCTTGTTTTTCTTCTGAATTAAAAAAAATAATTCTGAAATAGCATTTGAAATTATTCTTGTCTTGCATTTTATATGGATAAGGGCTTTCCCACTATCATTCTAAAGCAACCTAGATTAAAACCGATTTTTTATCACTCATTTAAAAACCCGTAGAAATCGCTGACCTCTTTAAAACCAGAGTGAGCTCAAAACAAGTATGACAACACTTTTTCTTTCATTTTTAAAAAGAAATATATTTCTGGGTTTGATCCTGTTTACGTAGAAGATTGTAACTTTGTTCTGAATGAGGCAGTCATGTCAACAACAAATTACGAAAATATGCAAGAATTTGAGGAAGGAAGGAACCAGCATTACTCAAAACATTTTGTAAGACAATAAATACAGTTCCTAGAGTGAACTGGCTAACTAAACACCGATGTTGTCAATTAAAACTTTAGCTAGTGGAAATATTTCCTTTACAAATTACGCTCCATTTTTTCATCCCACTCCCTCCCTCCTTTATTCCTGGACACCGGGCAGCACAATGGAAAGAAAGCGAGACCTGAGCATCCGGGCAGAAAACCAGGCCTTGTGGCAGAGCCAGAGGCAGCCGGGATCCCGAGCCACACGATGCCACCACGTCCTTGCAGTGTAATGAACCCCAAGTGCTCCTTTCACGTCTCCAGGGCTGGGGCCAGCTGGATGCTGAGCATGCTGCTCCCCACTCCAGCCTTCCAGAGACTCCTGCCCAAAAATGCTGCTGAGAAAGGCACAAATCCCACTGCTTCTGCCCAGCGCTTTGCATGCAAACTGGCCAAATATGTTAGGGTCAGCATGATCACGACACTCCTTGCTGGCAGATTAAATACAGTCACGGGGAGGGGGTTGGCAAGGACAGTAAAGTTTAGCATACAGCCGTTTCTGGAACATGAAGGGGAAGGTGATTTTTTAAAAATAATCATCCCTCAAATTTGCAGGTGGGATAAGGTTTGCAACAAAGCAAACAGGAATTCTGGAAATGGAGAGGCTCCTCCATGTCCTGCACAGGTTATTTTGCAACTTTGCTGCTGATTTACCTGAAAAGAATTCCTCTCCCCTGGTTCCTGATAAGGAACTTACTCCTTCAAATTCCCCACGCAGAGCAGTAAGATGGGGACAAAGCGGCACTCTCCCATTTCCTGCACTTACACTTTCACTTGTGAAAAATCCTTTTTATTAACGACAAACCATAGCACAATCGAGCTAAATCTCCAGCCTCTGCTGGAGGCAGCAATGCCACGCATGGTGCATTGCAATGCCTGCCGTCCCAGGGATTTTTATGAGATCATATTTCACAAGGAAATAAATTTTCTTCCTCCAGTCTGATGCAATCAGGTTACCAAGTGGTAAATAGCTATGGATACCTTTCGTGCTGTTTTGCAAAGTGTTTGCGGATATTCGAGGATGGAAGTTGCTCCGATAAGATCTTAATCACTGAAATCTGGAGAGCGATTGAGAAAATGGCCCCATGGGGATGTCGCAGGTTCCCTGGAGGAAGCCCAGGCACCCCCTGCAGCCACTCAGCACCAGCACGACCCCCAGGAATCTATTTATCAAATAGCCTGTGCTGGCACAGCCCGGCTTTGGTGACAGCCTTCCCTCTGCCTGCGAGTCCCAAAGCACTGACTTGAATTGATTAATCCCTAAATTGCAGCTACGGAATCTGGCAGAATATTGGTTAGTGTTAGTACAACCATTTTACTTCTTCTAGAAGCAAAGGAAGAAAACATCTTCCCAAGGGTAAATTCTCCTCCCTCTACCTGCACAAATTTTCGTGGGAAAAAACAGATGGGTGCTGCCTAGTAGAAAAAAAAAATCAGTTAACTGAGTTTGCAGAGAAGATGCTTTCTGAAAGGCATTTGGGTGGCATGCTCAGGGTGGCCAAGGCATCCCCAGGCACTGTCCAACACATGAAAGAGGCACTGTGTGCCCTACAGAGGAGTTAACTCCGTGACAGCTGCTGTTGTATCACCATAAAAATCTGAAAATTGTCCGTGACCAGCAGGCAATGCAACAAGTGTGGTCTGTGTGCCGCGTTCAGACCTGAAGCCAAACTGAAGTTCAAAGAAATGTGAAGTCATGCTGGTTTCCACCAACGATTTTCTCTAAAAACTACTAATTTTGGCCAGACAAGGAGGCAGACAGCTGGATTGCCAGCAAGATCATTGGCTTCTGGCAGCTCCTTCATGAGTAAATCCCGTGGATCTCTGCTCTGAGAGAAGCAGGAAACTCGCAACATCAAACTGAAATTTGAATCTTGTTCTTGCTAATTTTCATACATGATTCCTAAAACAAGGAAGGAGACTTCCTACAAATTCTAAGATGTTGACAGAAAGAAAAAATTCTGCTGAACCTGTAGGCATCAGTTCCTGCCATATTCCAGTGTCCCGTGGAGAGCCGTCCTTCCACCTGCACGCTGGAGAGAGCTCTCAGATCCTCGTGATCTTCCCTCGGGAGCGGTCACTTTCCATGCACTGGGATTTAGAGGAGTCGTTTCACTGCCAGCTCCTGGAAGCAAAACAGGAGGTGCCAAGTGTGTAGCCATCATCACTACACCCCATCTAAGTTCATCACACGGGCCAAGATTTTGTCTCTTCTTCTTTTCACCTCTCTTTTCAATAACCACTCTTTCGTCAGTTCTCAGTGTTTTCGCAGTCAAGAGATTCACGTTAAAATCACCTCCATGGGATTTATGCTTCTGCTTTTCAGCAGGCACTTGCCATTTAGTAATTCCTTAATGTGAGATTGTGAAATACCTAAACCAAGGCCTGATCTGGCAAGATAATGAGGACGTGAATTGCTATTGAGATCAGCGGTAATTGCGTGTGAACGCAAGCACCGTGAACCAAAAACGTGCGGATCAGAGAGCAGCTCACGATTGGGTTCAAAAGGTGATGAAATGGGAAGGTATCTCGAGAGTTTTGATATGACATCCAAAGGATTTACCCAGGTCAGAGCAACCTGATGAATTCACTTGAAAGTGAATTCCACCTTGGAGGCTTTCCTTCATCCTAGAGGAAGCACGAGGGATCAGAAAAGGAGCTCTTCACAGATAGTGTGATATTCAGCTCAGGCAATCCTGTAAGTGCACAGGAGAGAAAAAGATGGTGGTGAGCCAAGGTTAAAGAAATGCTATTCTCTTCCATGGACGTCCACCATCTTTCCAGACACAAAGAAGAGTGCTCATACAAATTCACCTGCAATGCAATTTGGAGAACAGAGTTTTTTTAGAATACGTCACAGGACAAAAACTTCTGAAATTTGTATTGTCTTTCAAATAATTATTAAAAAAAAAGAATATATGTTCACTTAATGATGCAGGTCCATCCTCTAATGCTTATATTTTTCTGTTTTTCTTTCAATCTTTTTTTAGTATGAAGTGGCTTCCAAACCTTCCTAGGACCTAAAATACATATTAGCAAAAAATCTAAGTCACTTGGGAAACAGATGAAGTTCAAGAGATTTATAATCTTTTCTGGGGTATATATCTGCATTTGCTTTGAAATGTTCCTTTCCCAAAGTGACTAGGATACAGGGGTGATCTAACACTTCCCTGAGACATTCCTTCCATGTTGATTTGACACAAGATTTGCATGTCTTTTGGAAGCTAATATCAACTTCTCAACAACTTCTATTACTGCCTCTACACCCCAATCTGCAAAGGATGCCTTTGTGAGATTTTTAGGTGAGAAAAATCTTGATCTGGACAGAGGTTTTGGTTTTGTTGTTTTGCTTTAACTCCTGATTTACCTTTGAGACAACACCCAACAATATGCTAATGCACAATACAAAGCCAGATGCGATAGCTCTGCATTACACCAGATTTTTGAAAATCCTGAGAAAGTGGGCATGACACCTCCCTGGGCAGTGCAGGGAATGTGGTGGCAGCACAGCAGCAACCCCAGCTGCACCTTTCCACCTTGGAGCTTCAGACCACCACACATTCCTGCAGCCAGCGCTTGGGCTGATTTCCAGCTTGGAAAAGCCCCAGTCCAAATCACTGCCCAGGCACAAACTGCTCCAGTTCCTTCTGCAGTCTGGAGGAGCCCAGAAGCCCCTGTCCTGCCTCTCGGAGCCTGACACACCACAGATCAAGCAGCCAACATAAAGCCAGCGAGGCTTTTGCTTCAGTGGATGAACTGGGCACTTAGAGATGATTGTAAAGCAATGCTCTCTGTGAATGTTGATCCCAATGAAAGGCTTTCCCTGCTAATCTCAATAGCCCTAATTTCTTTAGACATTCCAGAAGGATTTTGCATCTCAGTCTAGACACACTTCATCCCTCTGTTTTGAGAGAGAAAGCCTTTTGAAATTGCCAGAGCTCCTTTGTTTTCCTCCTCTGAAGGGCTTCGGTGCCTTTGAAGAAAATAGGATAGTCTAGGATGAAGATGAAGCCTTCAAAGCTCACTGTTTCCCTATATACTATTCAAGGTACACGCTGTACATCTAGAGTTTCTAGTCCCTTTCTGCTTCTTGTTTCTTGAAGTTCCCCATTAGCAACAACAAAAGCACAGGATCAGAGTTCTAGTTCTGCCTCAGCCTCTCTGACATAGGGAGAAAATCTCCTCATCTTTCGGTTTCCTATAAATATTCCTTTTCTTGTGCCAATTAATCATGTAATGTCTGTACAGAGTTCAGAGAGTTAGACGGAGTCAAGACTAAAAAGGCATAATCAAGACTGTTTCCTTTTCCTCTATGAACTCTTCAGTTTGAGAATCAATCTTGCAGGGTATAAATACCTTCTGCTGGGAATTTCTGAGTATTTCTGACGTCAAACAGAATGAGACCTGATTATGTTTATGTGGGGTTTTGGGGTTTTTTTGCACACACAAGTGTTCACATATGGAGGACGAACAGTGCTTTTAAAGGCAGTGCTCAGTCAGCGACTGCCTGGCCCCGGGGAGAAGTGACAGACACCGAGGCTGAGCCCATCATTGTGCCCTGGGTCATTTTGCAAGAAGTAAATCAGCAGCATCTTAAAAGCAAAAGCAATGCAATGTGCTTTATTATTTTCTTACCTTTTCATATAATCCTCCTGAAAAATGTCACAAAGTGTGACTCATCACATCTGCATGAAGTTATGAAAAAAGTAAGCCTTGTTAACCTGCTGTTTGAAAACCAGAACACTTTTATCAGTTCATATAATTGCTAACCCCTTATTCACTGTTCAACACTGAAGGGTTCTTTGCCTCCTAAGATCCCACTAATTGCTGACAGATTTGATTTCTCTGTGACAGCAGGAGTCCTGTTTCTGGCCTTTACATCAAGTAATTGCTTTATTTTTCTCCCTCTGCTCTGAAAAACGGAATTCCCTTCTCCCCTGCTTGAACCTCTGTAATGACTTCTTTCTATGTTATTAAATCCTTGCCATTTAAATCACATTTAGAGATGTTTTGAATAACTGATTCCAATTACTAAGGCTCTTACTAAGAAGCAGCTGAAAATGCAAGTCATTACTTGCCCATACACAAGCAGCTACACCTTGCAGCAAAGTCTCTGGTGGACTGTATTTTATTTCTACTCAGTAAGGTGCAATTTATACTCGCAGGAGGCGGGTGTTCAACAAATATACAGCTGCTGGAGTTCTCATAATTTGTTGCTTGCGCAAAATGGAGGCCTGATTTTATATTTATTTTATAAATAGTGCTATTCCTTAAAGAAATCAACCAGTCCTTCCTGTAGTGGCTCGGGAAGCCTGCTTGGAACAACAGCAGAGATGAGCAGTTGACCGAGGAATGACCTACGTGACGTTACTATCCCAAGATCTAATAAAAAAGCATGGCAGGGTAAAAGGAAACACGTACAGGTCGTACATTCCTCCTGTGAAGTATGACCAACTTCTGTTGTCCCCAAGGTTTTTATTTTTTTGATACGGGTCACGATTTCCTGAATGCACTAAAACTTCCCGGCAATAACAATTTAGTTCAGTTATTAATCATACTTGTAATCATTAGCGCCTTTGTAGGAAAAAAAAATAAGTACCAGGAGATGATTATTTGACAAATTACTGCAGTGGCTCAGCATAATAGCTTTGCTGATACAATCAACATTGAGCCATTTAAAAAAAAAGAAAGAAAAAGGAAAGAAGAAAAACTTCCAAACTGTTTATGAAGAACATTACCCTGTCAATGGAAGGGAGCTGACATTAAAATAGCTACCACACAGTTGTCTTCACAAGCACAGGCTCAGCTCTTTTCATATCCAGTTGCCACCAGGCCACATGTAAATAGCTAATA
Organism: Bombycilla garrulus; assembly: GCA_013400315.1. Classification (NCBI taxonomy): domain Eukaryota; kingdom Metazoa; phylum Chordata; class Aves; order Passeriformes; family Bombycillidae; genus Bombycilla; species Bombycilla garrulus. The sequence goes on from VXBU01012155.1 coordinate 692,760, forward strand.
AAAGATAACTCATAATAATGGAGGAACTTGCATTTGTCTCCAATTCATGAGCTTATTAACAGCACAAGTGCTGCAAACCAAGCTGTGGCTGAATCTGAACTGGAAGCCAGTTTGGTGTACTGGGAGTGTGTGTGCAGCTCCCAGCTTCTGCTGGTGCAGGCTGAACTGGTGCCTTGGAATCCGTACAAGAATTAAACAATCCCTTCTGTATTTTCATATTAACTTTCTGGTACTTCCTTCAGCCAAGCACTGATAATTAGGCCTGTTAACCTACACAAAGGCAGCAGTGTACTTTTGACCAGCAGAGTAAAACCAAAAAGCACAGTCTGACCACTAAATTTGCATCAGTTCTGTCAGCCCAGCTCAGCTGAAATGAGGATCTCTCCCTTCTCCAGTCCTGAAGGCACAAAAACCAGCACAAGGTCTTAATTTTTACACCTCAGGGTCTAAAAATTGTCTGTGCAACAAAATTCATCTCCTAAAATGCAATTATTGTTTTCATGCAGCACTACTCTTCTTAATAAGTAGATACAGTCATGCCTTAATATTTTCATTGTAGTTGTTCTGGAAAGTTATTTGGTAGAGTTTAAGGTGCTCCTATAATTTAGTTGGAATAAAACTGCTTCTTCAGATTGCCTAAGAGTGTGAGCAGACCAATATCTGTGCATCTCCTACAGGCACTGCTGTGTTTTCATGCACACACAGATAACTATTCACTAAGGTCCAACCTCACTGCCGCTGAAATAAATGAACATTTTCCCATTCACTTCCGTAGGCAAAGATATGGATCCAGAACCCAACTGCCAATACTAATATTGCCTCAAAAATACCATTTCATGCATATAAAATTATGCTTAATGAGCAAACTAAACTAGGTGGGTTCATTTGGTATTCAGAGATAAGCTCTCTAAATGTGTAAATTAAAATAAAAATAAAATTTTGATGAGTATAGGGGAGTTGTTTTCCGTTCTTTTGTGCAGATATTATTCACAACTTTCCTTTTCTATGCATAAAGATAAAAGAAGATTGAAAATACCTGCCATTGGCTTAAAAAAAGCTGCCCAATATCACAAAAATGAATAGCTCTGATGCTGATTTTGTTGCTATGAGCACAGACCAGTACACCTGGCAAAGCCCATGTGGTCTGGAAGGCCTTGGCCAGGGGCTAATGAAGGGACTCAACTGCACATACCAAGCACAGGCTGAGAAAGAAATGCTGGCTTGGTGCTGATCATCCCGCTTCTCATGCGCTTTAATTAACCCCATTATTGGTTTTAATTAGAGATGCTTAGGAGAATAATCGCCGAGTTTTTCATCTGCCCTTTCTAACGTGGCAGCGGCGGCATCCGAAGGAGCCTTAGTCATTTCCCCCGTGGAAAGCTGGAGTCAGCATTTCCAGAGGGCTCCTCTCGCCGGTGTGGGAACCGGCAGAAGGGAGAGGCTCCCCCGCCCGTGTGCGGTGCCCGGGAATTCAGCAGCCTGGGATGGGATCCAAGGCTGGAGCTTGGCAGTGCTGCCGGCCCCAGGGGTGCCCAGAGCCCCAGGGGTGCCCAGAGCCCCAGGATCCAGCAGGGAGCTGGAACCAGTTAAGCAGCTGTACCTCGGGGTACCTGAAATTAGCCCCATAAGGGCAGGCCTCGGGAAATGTTTTAGAAAAGAGCAGCGACGTCTCCTCAAAAGAGCCAGGATGTCAAAATTCACTTTTGAAAATCTCCCCAGGAATCCCATCTATCTGCCTTTTTAGTCACTTTGAAGGTTGGTGATTAAATCCATACTTACAGTGTGATTCTCCCACACATGGGGAGCAATGGGAGCTTTGTCATCACCACTAATGGGGACAGGATTGTGAGGAATGAAATATGCAAGGAGTATGCGAGGGGAAAAAAAAACAGGCTTGAAAATCATCAAATGAAAGAGCCAGGGGAGTTTTTAATTTTTGTTCATGCTTTAATTACTTAAAATGATAGAAGCACTTTGCCATTTTTTAAAATGGTTTAAGTTTGAAAATGTCTGGGGTTGTTTGTTTGTTTCTTTTGGGAATGCCTTACAATAACCAAGAGATATAAATCAACCCATGGTTTTGCTTTTCTTTTCTTCTGCAGCCACAGCTTAAACAACCAAACAGCGGGGCAGCTTCTCAGCAGTCTGGATCCACCGCGAGTGCTCTGGGAAGGTTGATGTGGGGCTGGCAGCACTGCTCAGCCCACAGACTGCAGCACATGCCAGCTTTGCCCTGATGGAGTTCTTCACAACATCGTGGATGCCCTCCTGGTTGGGGTGCCCAGAGAGGCTGATTTATCTTTGCTAAACTTTTGAGACCTTTCGTGCCTTGGTTCAAGAAGGAGGGGTGCTGAGAGTTGAAGGACAGTCCAGTTTTTGTGATTATTCTGGGTAAAATACTCACTCTACTTTAACAACTCGGTAAGACTTAACTAAAAATGTATCAGGTCATGCACACAAATCTTTTTCTACTTTCGTTATCTCTCTGCACCTTCCCTCTTCTCCTTCCCATATAAACATCACATTTGAGTCTGCTTCTCTCTCTTTCGAGGTGTGAGCTCACAGTGTCCCGAGTCCCCAGCGAAGGAAGCCCATGGAGCCATGCCCACACCTCACCAAAGCAGCTGCCTCGGGTACCAGCGGTGGTGCAGCTGTGCTGGCTGGGAGGCTGCTGTGGGCCAGATGCTGCAGGGACTCTTGGAGTTTGGGACAAAATCCTCTAGGATGCCCCAGTTTCCTAGTCTCTACTGTTCACAGGAGCTGTCAGTCTGGTTTCTCTCAAGGCCCATCAAAAAAAGGTTTTGCTCCAACGACCAGGCTCAGAGAACCAACGAGCAGTCAGGTGGGAACATCCACGTCACTCCCCAAGGACCACTGAAGAAGAGGGCCAAAGCCTTGTAACCTATAACTTCATTCATTCCTTTCTTTTTGAAATATTCCCTCCATCAACAAACCGTGCTGGAGGGGCAAAAAACCCCCTGGCATTGCTAACCAGTGACATGTGACACTGCAATCACAGAGCCCTGTGCTTTATGCCACGGGGCAAGAGTAAATGGCCAGAGGAGGCCGAGGCAGGAGCAGGGCAGCTCCCTGGGCAGCTGAGCTCCTGGAGGAACTTCCCGCTGTCATGTCTGCAGGAGGGCAGCCTGCCTGCTCTCTCCTTCAGTGTTCCAGCTCTCTGTTTTGCAGAACTGCAGAATTTCCGTAGAATGCAAATAGTAGCTCCTCTGTGTCTCACAGGCATACTGTGAGGATAAATGTATTAAAGATGTGCAGAAGTCAGAGTCCACATCAGGGCAAAAAATCTTGGGGAAGATAAATACGCCTGTAGACACCAAGTAGTCTCTTTCTTTGATGCTTTAATGCTTTTATGGTCAATAAAGAAACCTTGAGTTTCACAAAGGCTGTCTGACAGTTCTAATATTAGCATCCTCACCACATCCTTGACGATGCCTGTTTGTATCTCTGTGTGATGCTGATGTTGTTGGTAACATTTTCGTGTATGCTAAACCGAACTACAAACCTGGTTTGTGCTTGACAGTGAACTGGTTTGCAAAAAATGAAGCAAAACACTGCTCAGTCATTTGAAAATGTGAGGAGAGGAAGATTACATTAACACTGAAGTGTTACATGAAGAGATGTCTAAGTTGTTTCTTCATAGGAAGAATAATAACTTGGTAAAGGAGTAAATGTAATTCAGCAGAAACAGCAGTGGACATTTACATTTCCCTTGGCTTTAGTTCAACCAAGTCAAGAGCTTTTTGTGATAAATTCAGTGAAGAGAGAGACCAAGCTGCAGGGCCACTGTGTCGGTAGCTGCAATCCCAAGGCAGCTCCTGCTGGGAGCTGCTCCCACCCCATCTCACACGGGAGCTGGAGTGCAAACTCGACCTGACAGAGGTTACACACCCTCTGCGTGGCCAAATTCATCTATACTGGAGCAGGAGAGGTTGTGCCATCAATCACCTGCACCAGGGACGAAGTTAAGCTGTGAGTACAACTTCCCTTTTCTCCTTTCTTGCTTGTGGAGTCTTACCCACTCAGTCGCAGCTGCCTCAAAGGAGGGTTTGTGTGGGTTCTTTTTTTTTTTTTTTTTTTCTTCCCTGGAACATTTGACTAAATCACATTTGCAGATATTTCAAATGTTTCATTCACGTGACACCTGAGCTTTATTTACTTTTGAACTAAGTCATCTCATTAACAGAATTCATTATCCATTATTACTGTCATGTCATTCTCCTAATAAAAGGAATGACTGTAGAAGCATTCAGTGGCTTAGCTGGTAGCATAGTGAGCTATTATGCAGCAAACCTGCATTCACGCTGTACATTGGTATGCCAAGGCTGGCAGAGACTAGGAGCATCAATGAGGTAATAGTCTTAATCTCTGAGGGGAGGATTATGTTGTGCTGCACTGCAAATACCTCCTACTGTTAGCAGGATAATACTTCAGATGGAGCTATAAATTGTTCAACAAATAAGGACAGGTGCTGGGAAGAGGGTGAAAAAAACCCTGCAATGTTCCACCATTATCTTCAGATAAGAGGTGGAAAAACTGTTGTTCTCACTGCTAAACTATTATCACTCTTTCTCCATTTAAATTACCAGCGTGGCATGGCCAGCCACTTAAAAGTGAAGTGCAGGGATAGTTGTTGGGTCTCTTCTTCCCAGAAATGCTATTTGCTTTTGCGACTGAAAAAACGCTGGTTGTGGATATGAGTGGCTCGAAGTGATCAGGGGCAGGGTGCCCCAGAAACACTGTCCCACCTCCCCGTGTGAGTTCCCTTTTCCAGGCCGTCCTGTGGCACATCTGAGCCTGTGCTCTTCACTCTTTCCCTGCTCAGAAGAGCGGTTAGGATTCATTACTCTCCGTAGCACCACAGTTCATAGCTGTTCTCTTTACAGAACCAGGTTTTATAGACCTGATACTCTGGTTTCACCTTAACTGACCCTTCACAGCAGGTCCTAGAATGAGAAAGAGATTTCTCATTTATTAGTGGTAATAAAATGTTGGCTCACTTTCCAGCAATAGGATGTCGGTGAATATCACAAAGCTGGGCAAATGCTGTTATTCCCACTTTGCAGAGGATAGATACAAGACAAACACTAATAAGTATTTAAGCAGTGCTTTTGCTGGGGTAAACTTTGTCCAGTGGTCCCTGGAAAATGCTGCTCTATCACAGGACAGCAGAAGAGCGTTCAATGGCAATGTACAGATCACGAGGCTAAAACCTAACCAGAGGTTTGCTCCTAAACAAATGTTGCCTTTTACAGGTAGCAGTGATTTACCACGGTCCCAGCACTTGTCTCTGCTTTTATCCTGCTGTTCTTCCCACTGCTAGAATTTGCACTTGAGCCAAAGCCTCATCCAGCCACACGACAAACCAGAGGTGGTTCTGAGTGGGAAGCAGGGCTTTCAGTCTCCTGGGTTAGTTCTGGGTTCCAGCTGAGAAGCTTTGCTTTGGACCAAGGCAGCATTGATTTAATTGGCCTGGCTCACTTCTCAAGGAGCAGAAGTTGATCTCCGTGCTTAAACAGCTGTAACTCAGGGACCTGCTCTTTGCCCAGACCACATCTCTTATGATGCAGTGAGGACCTTTTCACTCACCGTGTGAAACACTACCTTTTGATTAGAAATGCCCAGAGAAACATTTCCAGGCCCCTGAATCAATAATTTTTAAATGGTTTTGCTCATGGAAAAATTCAGCATTAGCAAACACTGTCCTGTTTCAGGATTACAGCAAATGAGGGAATATTGACCTTGCCCACCCGCTTGAAATTACTTCAAAAATTTTGTTGAAGCTAAAATTTATTCAGCCCTGAGAAGTGGGAAGAGAGACCTCTTTTGGGCAAACTCTTAGCAACATCTGATTTAAAAGATACTCAGATTGTGGGTCCAACTGCTTTTCCAGCCACGCTCATGGAGGCATTCAGTAATTCCCCCATATTAGTGGTCTTTCCTGTCTGTGGAACCAGTACTGGCTAGTGGAGAATCAAGGACACAAAGTAGCTGATGATATAACAAAACAGGTTTGTCAACCAGAATCAATGGAACGAATTAAAATCTCTGTGCACTTGTTTAATTTTTATTAATTTTGAGTTGATCTTTCTTCTGTAGGAAGCACATGTAAGGAGCTCCTGGTTTTGTCTGTCGAAGGGCTGACCTTTTGCTGCTTACTGCAAAAGGATTTCATCCTTTCCATGTCTGCATCTCCCTTTATTATTAATAATTAAAAATTATTTACTTTTCACTCTCAGTTTTTTTCACCCTTCTCCACAGAAATGCCTGGTTTCATTTGCTAGAAAGTTAATCAGTTCTCATCACAGTTACAAAGACTGGGTAAAAAAGTCTGTCCCTCTCTAAACTCCTGGTCTGAAGGTTTGCTTTAACACCTACTCAAGTCAAACCCAAGTGTGTTCTTCAAGAGGGAGCTTCAGTTGGAAGCTGTGTGACTTTGTGGCCAAGCACAGCCATTCCAGCATGGATCTGGCTCCACAATTTCTGTAGGAGCTGGGGCCTTTTTTTGACACAAAAGGGAACTTTTCCCAGTTAGGACTGCACCTAATTTGCACTTACACCAGATTAACCACTGGTGAAAGCGGTGTTAAGGGTTTTTATGGTGATTGTAAACCTAAAGCCACCTTGGCAGAAGTGAGAGGGAGATCTGTAAATATATCAACAGAACAGCTTGTCTCTGGCTCCCCTGCAGCCAGGTATGAGAGATGCTCAGGGAAAAGCATGAGACGCTTAAACTCTGACAATGTGTTAGGACAAAAAATCCCAGTATCAAAATCCAAACACACTCTGCTTTACCAGCACTGGAACCCAGTGAATCCAGTCTTTTGGTTGGTTTTCAGCAGTCTTTGGAAGAATTTTTATCTTTCTGATTTAAGATACAGTGTTACTTAAAACCCCTTAACAGTCAACCAAATGTCAAAAGATGAAAAAAAAATTTCCATCACCCTCTGCTTTTTATAAAAATATATCAATTTAATAACTTGGTTTAAAGGAAAACAGAATGATCATGTTAAAATACTGCCAAATTTATAAACTTTGACAGTCCCACATACTGAGATGAACAGGCAAATTTATTTAATAAGAAATAAAATACATTTTCTCCCTGCATTCACTGAAATAATAAGACAGACACATCTGTCCCAAATTTCTTTTAAGGAACAGAATGGCTGCTACTAACTAGAAAATAGTGCCTTTCTGCTGGCTTACCTCAAGATAAATTTACAGCTTCACTGTAACAGTATCAGAATTCAAAATGTAATAAGTTCAAGTAGAAGGAGATCAAACATTTCTGTCCACATTAACTCTTTGATGTCACAATTCAATATCTCACAAGGAAAGATGGGGATGTAAAATGCAGGAAAGTTTATGCAACTTCTCGCTGTTCTCAAAGTCCAAATATCTGCAGGGTCTGTTCCGTGGGGTTTGCACATTCCCGTAGGAATGTGTGGTGAGCACAGTAGAAGGCTACACTGCCACAGGAGTAACGGATTTACGTGATTTTTGGGACATGCAGATCTCATTGCTGGCACAGATCTCAGAGCCTCATAGCCCAGTAGCTGTTTAGAGACCTAAAGCAACATCTTGGAGATAAAAAGTGTCCCAGGCACACTTCAGGGCAAGATCTTTGTGCAGTTGGAGTGCTAACACATTGCAAAAGGATTTCAGGGAAAGGGATGGCTCTTCTGCCACCTGACCTCAGAGAAGGGATAGACCACTCTCACCCCAAACAGTGCAGAAAATGGAAAACAATAACTGCAGCCACGCAAAAGAAAATTTGTCAAGACAGAGAAGAATTGTCCTTCTCCATGACGACAGGTAGAGTTATTACACCATGTGTCCCTAAATCTACACAACAAGGAATTTCTGCAATGTCCCATGTCAAATGGAAAACCCTCCTCTATAAATTTCTGCTGTCCTCCCAGACCAGACATTTCTTCCTGATTTAAAGCCTTTGGTCCTCTCTGATTCCTTTGTGCTTCTCAGATGGCACCAAGAGGATACCAACAAAAGCCAGCAAGGAACTTCTTTATTTATGAACTTAGAGTCAGATCATGCAAGCCAAACAGGCACTTTAGCAATTGCTTTGTTTCATGTGGCATTCCCATCTACCGGTCCAATCTTCTGGGAAACTGAACTTTGAGAAAACTGTTACCAGCAGAACGCAGGCACGGTGTGCCAATACCCAGCTACGATGGTGACCCCTCCTAATGAGAAGCAAGCAGGGTTTACTGGGGGTAAATGAGAGCCAGCTAAAGAGGCTTTAGCTCCCCACCAGTGCTGCCTGACGAAGTCCTTGTTTGCGGGTTGATATGACACCGCTGCAGCTGTGCCCTGGCACACATTCAGCTTGTGCTGGCCAGAGGGTGCTTTTCTGGTCTAGCCTGAAACAGTTCTGCAAACAAGGCAAGCTGTATGAGCAAAAATCGCTTGATGCCAGTATAAGCTGGGTTTCCCTGAAAGCTTTTGCCAGTGTGAAGTGTTCTTAAAAAATTGTAAAAATAAAAAACAAAAAATGTCACACCCTTGGCTGGCATTGGCTTGTGTGCAGACGTTTTCAAGATATATTTGGCTCAGGTTTGCTTTTGCTGGATAAGACTGCACCAATGTAATTGAAGAATGTTATGATAATAATAAATGTCACGTTTATTGACATATTTAACTGCATTAATAAATGGGAAGCTGTCAAACTGGTGTTACCCTGAGCAAAGACCATAATACACTAAGTGGTAACTCTTGGGGACTATGTGAAAACAAGAATCTTTCTTCTGATGGAGTTGTAAAGCCTGTAACTGAAGACTAAAGCAAAATCTCTCTCACTTTTGTGAAGAGCAACTTTTAGATAGGGAAGGTTGCTTAGCAGGGTCCAGAATACACAATGAAAGCAGGAAAGGAAAAAGAGATGAGCTTGTACTATGACAGGTCGAGTTCTCTGGATTCCCAAAGGCTATTCCTTTGCCAACCAAAGTGTTCTGCTGTCTAAGAAACAGATTGTGGACATCCTTGTCTATGAGTGTCTAAATCTAAAGTGATTTAATCTGCTACAGTGAAATAAAACCTTCCATGAGGGAGTCCCAGAGAAAAATTAGTTGCATTGAATATACTTGCCTGGGACAGAGCACGTGTCCTCCAAGGAACAGACAAATCAGACCCTAGAAGTCTGAATAAAAATCCTTGAAAACTAAGATTAAAAAGTAACTGCCTGAATAAGGGCCGCAGAATTCATTACTTTGTAGATAGGGCTCATTAGAATAAGAGAATATCAGGCAGACCCAAGAAGTATGATCTGCCATAAACCAGCTAAACCACAAACTCATGTAAGAATGTACCATTTTATCTGCCTGGTCTTCAGAGCACAGTTAGAGCTGGAGAATAACTCTGCTCAATGGCAAACAAGTGATGGCCTCACCTTCTGCATAACTGGCACAAAATGGGCGCTGTAAACTGGGGAGCCCAAACAGCTGGGAGCCAGAATGGACCATCTGCCCCACTGCACTTGCCAGCTGAGGTTTGGAGAGGGGAGATTTAAATATATTGTTGCACATTTTTTTCCTGTTCAATCAGCACTTTTTCTGTAAATGTTTGCAGGTTAGAAAGACTTCTGGACCCTGACCAGACAAGGCTTTTGACTACGTGCAAGTAAAGAGTTTGGAAGTCAATCGGATTACTGACCTATTTGAGAGCTCAAAGGAGCAAAGGAAGCAAGGTTTGTAGGGAGAGGTAATGTATTTTATGAGGAAAACTGGTGTCACTGGAAAAAATGGACAAGCTGTCACGGACACAATTTTTAAGTGCAAGCCCTGTCAAAGGTTTTAGTTTCTGGTGCAGTTTCTTATTTGGTTTGCCCCTTCTGTTGCTTTGAAACACCTCAGGGCCAGTTTCCTCCCATTTCCAGTCACTTGGCTGTGGTGCCTTTTCCCACAGACTCATCCACGAGATCTGAGCTGCTCTCTAGATGTACCTTTCTTTTTTCACATGGCACCTCCTGAATTATATGACTACAATTCAAGGGGATTTTGGACACCTGACATGTCATGTAATGCTACAAAATTACATCCCAGATCCTGGCTTTCAACATCTAAAATCCAGCAAACCCAGATGAGATGATTTCAGGCTGAGTTTCTTTGTGGTTCCATTATGGATTTTTTTTTAAATTTTTTTTTACAAAGATTAGCTGTAGCATAAAGAAAATCTGAAAAAAAAAAAAAAAAAAAAAGANAAAAATAAAAAAAAAAAAAAAAAAAAAAAAGGCTCAGTCCTCTAATCCACCCTCACATAACCTGTTCTGTCACACAGCCCTTGGTGTAGGTGTGTGGATGGGATCTGATGACAACTCCATTGTGTGAACACCCACTCAGCACAAGCAGACGGAGCTGTAGCTGCAGCTCTTCCTCCAGCACAGCAGTCGAGCTCCACCATCCTTCCTCCCCACCCACCCTCTCACCCCCTCTGTGCTTTTCCCTTTTCCACACTCCAGTGCCAGGGAACTGCTTTCTGCAGGCCAGACCGGAGCCTGAGCTCCACTCCCTGCTCGCAATCTGCTTCAGAGATGGAAAAAGGTCCTCAGGGGTGCCTGACATCACCAGAGCAGCAGGTTCCCAGCTCTGCAGGTGAGAGTGGAAAATGTGATGTGATGTGCTTCACATTGCACAAACCCATGAGCTGCCAGCTCTTTTGAAGATGAGCAAAAGAAGAGGGTGGGGATAAAGGCTTCAACTGCATATTCCTCAACTATTCCACTGCATTTGACATACAAGGTCTTCATTTAGTTCAACTCATGCAGGGGATATTGAAACCCTACTAGAATATATATTATTTCTACCAGTGCTTCAACTTTGCAATCAAATAACCTCCTATTTTATATTTCTCAGCCTTCACAACATGTGCCAAATGCAGAATCTCTGAAAAACAGAGGACTGGTGAACAAGTGCTACTGCCTGCTAATAAAATTAATTGTGCTACAGAAACTTAACAGGTTGTGTGTTGAATATTTGAAGAAAAAACAACAAAACTATTTCCACCCACCCAAATACTAATGGAATAAATTGGCCAAAAGACTCATATTCTTACACAAATCTACTTTATCATTAAGAAAAGATGTACAAAGAAAGATTCAGTCCCTAGCTGGATGCAGCTTAAGAAACGGAGTCATGGCAAAAGGGAGACTAGAAAAAGCAATGAGGCACAGGTTAATGGCAATATACCCCTTATATTTGTCTAAAGGAAACCTGTTTGGAAATCTAACTAAAAATTGTTGCCAAATATCCCATTAGCTTATTCCAAAACCCATTTCAACAGCCGAAACCTTTTTCATATCACTAGGACTGCACAGGTGCCTACAAAGGTATAATTTGAATTTGTTTCTTATAAAACAGCTCATAAGTAGAAAATACCCTGGTTTAGCCATTATCAGGCATATTTTTCTAGGTGCCCATAATGGCAAAACCAGCACAAGCCATTCACATCGTTAAAGCTTTGGGAGCTGACCAGGCTTAGCACACGGGCTCTGTGAGACCATAAAGAAAATGTCTGCAAGCAAATTCCTATCAAGAATGAATCACAACTCTGTGTAAAAGGTAATTTCAGCATCTCTGGCCTAGCAAAGTAATGCCAATTTAGGTATATAAGATAGGTATATGTACCTATATAAGATATAAAGTCTTTCTACTTAGACAACATTTTCAAGCAGAAAAGATAAAAAAAATAATGTTGTAGGAAACCTAGGTGGGTATTAGTTCTTTTTGTGCTTGGTTTTTTAACAAAAACTAATAACACACCCTCATTCTAAAACTCACAATAGCATCATTTAATGGCTGCAGCTTGTGCCAGCTCAATGGATTAGTGAATCAAAATAATGAAATTGTGAAATATCTTCCTACCATCAAGAAAAGAAAAAAAAAATAGTTTTAGGGCTTTCCCAAGCATTTGCAGTGATGATCTTGCCAATCAATTCTTGTTGTGTAGTGAGCAGAAAATAACTAATTATATGAGCTTTTTTTTTTTTTTTAATTTCAGAACAAAGAACATATAATAATTATTGGTCCTGGAAACTTAAATATAGAATATGTTGTAATCCTGAGTTCATTATGACTTGAGGGATTGGTAATAATAATAAGGCATTACGCAGCCCTAAGGAGCTTCATATCTAGAAGGTAAATACTTAAAAGCCCTGGTACATCAGCAAATCCAGAGGCAGGAGTAGAGATTATTATGGTTTTAGGTGAGGGTACATTATAATTTTTGTTTTTAAATCAGCTTTAAATCTGATTGCGGAAGAAATGGATTTCAGAAAAAGAGCTTTGGTGTGCAAGAACATGGGAAGGGCCTGTGCTTTGCTTTCTACTCCTTGTTTGTTGGTACTCGAGGTAGAAAAAGTGCCTGAAAATCATTAAGAATTGAACAAACTGAAGTTAAAAGCTTTGATCACAGAGCAGAAACAGGAAGCACATAAGTGTGTTGTGTTTTCCTTCATTGTTTTGCCCTTAGACCATGACATTTGAAATTTAAAGTCATTGTTTTCTGATGTTTTTGTTTGTTTACCCTTTCTGTGTATAATGTCTTGATCAGCTCAGTTCACTTTGTCCCACAGAAGGACTCTCACTGCAAAATAGCAACTACAAAGCTGCCCTTGCTTTTGACAAGCTAAAATACCTGTGTGATTAAAGCTATCAAACAGCCTCCCTGCCCTCAAAAGCAGAACAGCACCTGAGCCATAACTCAGTAATAACACATGATCTACATAAAGCACCTCCAGGTACAGATTCTCCCTCCAGTTACCCTGCAACCTTAGTGAATATAATATTGGGAATTAATGAAGGATTGTGCTGGGGTGCTCTGTCTCCTGAAGGGCCAGGCTGCCCGTGCTTTGCTTTGCCCCTGAGTAACACGAACCTCGTGGAGATAAAGGAGAGGAGAGATCACCCTTGGGGCACTCCAGCTTTACTTCTTGAAAATGTCACTGATTTCACAGCCCTGCTCCAGTTAAAATAAAGGATTTCAGTCGTGGGTTGGTCACATGTGCAGCCACTGGACTGCAGGAGAGGGGAACTGGGGGAAGAGTTGCTGTCTGAAATAGAAACTTGGGTTGGAAATGAATCCAAGAGAGCTGATGTTCCTTTGAGTTGTGTTTCTGAAGGGGGGCTTTAGTGAGCTTGGCTGCTGTGACTCCTCTCACTGCGATGCCACCTCTTCACGAATACCTGGAGTAGCACAGGTCCCAGAACCCCTCAGTCAGAATAAATATTCTGTTTCCGTAATTCCTGACCACGTGATTTTGGATTTAGCACTGATAAGTGACCAGGACTGGGGTGACATCTTAGAGGAATGAGACTGCTCCTCCACCAAGGAGAAACTCTTGGTAAAGTTAAGGGTGGAAAAGTCAAGAAGATGAGAAAGGCATTCCAAAGAAGCCCATGAAATGAGGGAAAGGTAACAGCTAGATTAATGTTCAACTGCTTCATTTTGGGGTTTGCTATGAATAATTAAGTGTAATTAATAAATAGTGCCCTGAAGATAGGATCAAACAGATTTTGGGTGTGGTGCTTAATCCTTCCTGAGTTGGAGAGCAAGGCCAGCAGCCTATAATGGATTTAACTAATTCTCTTAATTGCAGCTTCATTTGCCTGATCTTTCTAAATGGTATTAATCTAGTGATTTGCAGAATAAGCACTTGGAAAAGACTTACCAAAATCACGGTAGGATCTCAAAGATACATTTTTCTTCTTAGATTTTCTTCAGTAGGAGAAGAGATTTCATTGTCAGTGCAAATTCTATTAATTTGGCTAAGCGTTCACAGTCTTTGTTGGCATAAAATAAGAATTTAAAATGTCATTAACAAATTCAACCCTTAGAATCAACATTGGAAATGACAAATTCTGCAAGACTGTTAATTAGTTATTTACAGATTAAATACTTCTAAAAGGCAAAACTGCAGCATTTGACTCTCATTTCTGCACTGGGTAATGAAGCACTTCTGTGTCTCACAGAAGGAAACACATCCCACGTGTTGACAACCACACTGGGAGAAAAGATAATCACATTTCTTTATCACCCTTTGCCTGGACAACAACAAATCTGCATGAGAGGCCTTTAGTTCTGAGGAAATTCCAGCTAGGAGAAGTTAGATCATATCCTCAGGTTTTCCAGGTCTGATCTGCCCTCTGCTCCCAGCACGCTCCACCACTCAGGTGTTCAGTTCCCTTCTCTACAGAGCTCACTAAGTTGAGCCCATCAGAGCTAAAACAATTAACAAAACCTAGAGATGCAGAGGCTAAATCCACTGCCAATACTTTCTCTCCTTGGGCACAATGGAAAATTTCTTCTCTGACAGCATTTTGTGGGAGGAAAAGGAATAAACTCCAGCTCTTGTGGAAAAAAAGTGAAGGGAATTGCTTGGTCTTGCCAGAGGTGACCAGCTGTGCCAGTTTTGATTTCTGACACATTTTGAGTTTGGTTTCCTACCTAAGTCCTGCAGAGGTAACTGCTGTCCTGCTTGCCCAAAACTCAACAGCATCATTGGTGTTATCACCCATGAAAATGAACGGCAAAATTCCCTCTGGCTCTGTGGTGCAGCATCTGCCAGCTGAGCCCAGCTCTGCTCATGGCAAGGGATCCTCTATCTTTTAATTACAGACTGTGAATAAGATATACATAAATCTGAATCAAGCACGGGCAACACGGGCTGTCCAACCACACACAGCACTGTGCTGGTTTAATGTAGCTTCACACCACTCGTTTTCTTCCCTGTAGTTTGCTGCTTCCATCGCTGTTTTGCTTTAAGCTGGGCTGTAAATTATTAGAAAAAATATGTTTGTTTTTTTCCCCATGTTTGCCTAGCATTGAACACTGGGCCTGTCACCCCACTGTACTATTAATAATTAAGACCAGTGATTACTTTATTCTCATTATCAAATCAAAGAAATACTTGCTGCTTCAAAGCTACACATGTTGCAAGTAGCAAAGTGCATGTGATATCCATGGCCCTTTTGCTGCTCTTAGCTAGCCACTAACTCACTTAATTTTGTGTAGTTTAGCACATTACAAGATTGTTCAGGAGTGCCATAAATGATGTCAGGCACCATCAGAAACCACTTCAGAAAATCATTGCCTGTAGCCAGATCAAAAGGTGAACACCTGGAAACTTGCAGTTCTGGGAAAGAAGAATAAATCTTTTTTCTTTCCCCCTTTTTTTCTCTCTTTTTTTTTTTTTCTTTCTCTTCCTCTTGGAGATTTGTTTCTTTTTGCCTTAAAGAATTTGAAAGGTTTATTTACAGCTTTTCAAATGACCCCTAATCTATTTAGAAAAACATAGCATGGCAAATTCATCTCGGGTGTAACTCCATTTGTTGACTTAAGCAGACTTGAGCCAGAAGGGAGCCTGGCCCGGGAGTTTCTCTGCAGAGAAAAACAAAACATTTGAATACAACACTTAGTTGGCTCCTTGAGTCCCATCACAGGCTGTCCTGGAATATATTTATTAAAGGTAATTCTTTTATTGTGGTAAGATTGTATCAGTAACTGAAACTCATGGTATAAGTATTAAACCTTGTCTTGGTCCCTAGGCTTTGCTGCTTGAGGCTGATAATTTTCACAGCACCTGACAGTGTTTAAAGAGACATTGTATTATGCAGTTGAGTGAAATCTAAGACCATAAATAACTGGGAAAGTTGCTTATTTTGTCAGATATCAGCAATATAATTAATTACAATCCATCAGGGTCAACTTTCAGGAAGTAATATAAGAAGTTGTTCACTGTGGAGCTGTGGAATTTAGAGATGTGCTGGGAGCCTGTTGCACAGACACACAGAGTCCATAAGTAATACTAAAATGATGTCTGCTATATAATCAAAAGCTAATTGATTTGTTTAAGCTTACAAATTGCTAGCATTCTCCTCTTGACCGGGTTGTTATAATGATTCACTATTTTCACGTAAATTTGTTACTTTTCTCAGCAAGTCCCGACAAAATGAATAATTTTACGAACACATAAACCCCAGGAAAGGAATCTGGGGCACAAAAAGTCTATCAAAACAGTAGCTGCTGATTTTCTTGCACTAAGGATAGAGCATGAATCTGCCTGTAAGAGCTCTCTCCATGTGTTGTGAATGGAGCAGGGGCACGGCGGAGAGTGGAAGGAAACTAAAGGAAAAGGAATGGCAAAAAAGGATAGGGAAAAGAGACAAAGGAGAGAGAGAAATTTTGGGAGAGGGAAATATAGAAATATTCTGAAAGCAGAAATCAGCAGGTGTAGTTGGGGGGTTGAGACAGGGCCAAAGCAGCAAGAGACAACTGATCCTCTTCCCTGCTTGGTTGGTGGCCGGATATAATGGTCAGGTAGCACAAATCCTCCCTGTCCTGTCCCAAGAAATAATGCTTAAAAGATCCAGTGATGAAGCCAGCAGAAAACTGGTAAACAATCAGAGTACATTTTGCATTTTACACATTAATTAATTAATTAATTATTTAATTGTGTTAGAGCAAGCTGGGTTTGTGTTTTCTCGAGTACACAAAAAATCTGCACAGTTTTAATTACTTTGCTATGAACAAGCTCACTTTAAAGAGTAGCATTTAGTAGATTGTAGAATATTTCCATCCCTTTTCCTGACTTTAATATACCAATTAGGAGTTGTGCTTGCTGTTTTGGTCTTACACTGTGATTTTGGCCATACAGTTTAACAATTTATACAAAAATCCTGAGGCCACAGAGCATTTGCAAACACACACCAAGCTGAACTGATGGGGAGAGCACTAAGAGGGGAATTTATTTTAAAAATAAAAATGACCTTTCATGTGCAAAAAAATTTCAGGAAAAGGACTAACAAAAACAAGCCTTTTAATGAGGCACCCAAACAATATTTTTACAAACCAACTTCTTGCTAAAGAAGCTTTCTGGGTGTATGTACGTGCATTGCTGCTAAAACCAATTACTTTACTACATATGCTAATAATAAATATGTATGATTAGCAAATACATATGTTAATAATTCAGCCAGGGTAAAAATGTTAAAGGAAAAAAAAAAAGAGTAGCATTTTGTAGAATGTTAGTTTGGTTTATCCAAGCAATTTATACACCACGAGGAAGAAAATGTTTTCTTTTTTGCATATGAAACAACAGCAGGTAATTTAAAACCAACAAATATAAACAGTGCCAATCCCAAGCAATTATATGAGATAAGAATAAATTAAATGCCCAAATTATTTCTATATACATACATATGATTCAGCATCACTGGGATTTCAAAAATGGCTCCACGAGAGCAAGGTCAAGCTCTGCAGCAACAATGATATTATAGACATTATTTAGATATAGAGTTACACGTCAGATGACTTTTGGTTTTGCTCTCCTCTGTGAAACACACTTACAATCTTTTCTGCAGTTCCAGGTTACAAATGGCAAACTCAATCTGAAGAGAAACATTTATATATTTGATATTAAGTGTAATAACAGCTCTATTCAGTTAGAGCTCTTTAACCTTTTAATAAAGCAGATACTTGATACAAAGTTTTTATTTTATTTTTATAAGAGATATATCCCCCAAAAGCTTGAAGTAATAAATCTGACTATAGAGTAATATTTCTCAGCATTTGCCACATAGTTTGTACGTATTAGTGTTGCATAATAAATAGATGTTTAAAATATTTGTTCATAGAGGTCTTCCCTTGAACTTAAGCATAAGTTATCTAAACAGTTGAAAGGAGATTTATAGTTATGAAGAGGCCTATATGTCAAGCAAAGTTTTATGATATGTTCCATAATAAATTAGCAATAAATGGATACAGGTGACTGTGGAATTTACGGCCTTTAATGTTTTAATGCTTCACTAAAGAAAAACCTATTATTAAGGTCCTAAAGGGTAATACAGGAATACCATCTACAAATTGTCAAATTAAATAGTTGTTGCCAGGTATTTGAACAGTTTCTGCTCGACCAGCAGCAGGGGTGGATAGCAAAGAAAGCAGGAGAAGACCAGGTAATTTCTGAAGAACAGCTGAAGATTTCACCCTGCAAACCCCACTTCCTGGAAATGATGGATCCGATCCTAAACCATCTCACCTTTGTAAAACCTGTAATTATCCAGGCAGTCTAAGTCTGCTTGAAGGGCTCCAGATCACTCATTCAGGTAAAGGCTGAGGCATTCTTCCCAGTTTAATGGAAGGCTAAAAACCAGTGAGTGAAGCTTTGCTTGGCAGAGACCTTTCCAAACATTTCTGCCCACATGAAAACTACTGCTTGAATTCAAGAAATACCATACTGTGGAAAAGAAATGTCCTAACACTGTCCTAACACTGTGACCTCAGATAATACCCTAAAAAAGTGCCCTAAAACACAAATGCCAGTTTGTTGCTGCAGATGCTCGTGAACCTCTCTTAAGTGATTAGACACCCATCAAAGGATAAAAATATGGATAAAACCGACGAGAACCCAACCAGAAAATAAACCAAACCTTTGAGTCAAAACAAGGATGGTACTTGGTGAGGTAAAGGGAGAGAGATTTATTTTTGAAGTTTAATCAGACCTGGCAGTAGGGAGTTAAGACCCCAAAAGGACAGTGCTGCCCGCTCTCGGGAAACAGCACCCCCAGGGATGGAGCAGAGACGAAACCCCGACCTCAAAATTGCTTTTTAAGATGAAGCATATCCAAGCCATTAGCAGGATGTCTGCACGTTAACACATCAGCACAGAGACAGGGCCAGGGGGAGGGGGAAAGAGTTATGCAAAAGTGCTCTGCGACTGCCATTGGGGCAGTTCATCCCTAAAAGGAAACACATGTTATACAATCCTCTGCCTAATAGGGTTGGACAGTAATTAAAAAATATCTTTTATTTGGAGAGCTGGGTCTTGAAACTACCAACTCGCACCATTAATCTTTTTGATGTACTGCAAGGATCTGCAGCAAAGGTCAGCGAGAAGGAGCTCTGCCATTTGTAGAGGGACGGGCTCCCTGATGGGACAGTGAACTGCGGAGCAGATAAAGCCATTACACACAGCTCTCAGTTCACTGTGCTTCACAAAGGGACCGCAGGGTGGCCGTGACCTGATCCCATCCCCGTCTGCTCTGTATCGCTGGGCCATGGGCAAAGCACCTTGAAAACCACCAGCAGCTCCTCGGAAACAAAAGTCAGGTGAGGCAGCTACACAAGGAAACTATTTAAATTGGATGGGAAGCAGGAAGAGGGCTCGTTGCTCTCAGGATGCCTCGATCTGCTCCTCAGGGTTGGTAGAGCCAAACCTACTGTAAAACGAGGTGTCTAAGATGCAGCATGCTGACTGTGCCATAACAGCTAAAGCAGCAAACCCAAAGCTGCACTCTGTCCTCTCAGCATTAACACTGCCCTGCCCCACCAAATATTTCCAGCACTCCCATTTGCTCCAGCCGGGGAATCTTCAGCTCCAAAGCACCTTGATGTCCTCTACCAAAATTAAATCCCTAGCGGGGCTACTGCCAGCATAACCAGGCAGGGTTTGTGGTCAGGGGAAATCTCTCCGTAGCCAGCACAGGCACCAAATAACTGCTCCACGGCAGAGCCTGGAGGGCAGGGCTCTAGCCAGCCTCTGACACTGCCTTGGAGGATGTGCCAGATTATCCCAGCTGCCATTCAGATAATCTCCATCTCGGCTCAGTAAAGAGAGAAGCTTTCCACTGCAGATAGGGATAATCGTTAATTAACCCATTAGTCTTGCTCACTTCACAGCTCCTTTCCCTTCCCTGCTCTACTGTCATGACACCAGGAGATGTTTTTCCTTATTTTGACAGGGCTAAGAACCTCGCTTTGGGGCTTTTTTTTAGATTTTGGGGTGTTTAAAAAAAGAATTTGATGAACACCTGTGATTTCATCTGGAAGTTGTTTTTATCCCCATGCTGTGAAGAGCTAACTTCCAGATCACCCTCCGTCCATATGTCTATCAGATGTGTTCATCTTGTGCTGGGCCGGGCAGGGTGGTTGGGCTTTTTATCCACTATAAACTACTAGTTTATCTGACCCTTAACAATGACTGCTGCAGGTGAGTTGTAAAGCTATCTGCTGCTCAGATAAAACTCAGATATTAACTACAGGTATGGCCTCTGTTTCCAGGAACCCCTGCTGTGCTCTGTCCAGACCCAGGGAAGGCTCCTTCATCCCCAGGGTGAAGCTCCTGCATAGTCTGATGTTATGTAAACTCTCATTTGTTGCTGTTTCCTTGTGGTTTTTTTTCTTTTTTGCCATTCATCACTTGCCCTAAAAAATCTGTATCACTGTAAAAGGCAGATTATCAAATAGAGATACCGTGATTATTGTTTTTTGAATGCTGTTTCCCTCAGGACAGAACAAACTGCGATGATTGTGTAAGCAAAGGATTAATTTAGCTTGGTAAGTGTCCCCAGATCAGGCTCTAGGATGTAATATCACCTGTCTATTGTCTCTGTATCCATTTCCACTCAGGAAACACGGGAGAAGGACATCCTCTGATATAATTTTTTTTCCCTTTGGACAACAGAAGTCAGCAGACTTAGATCTTTTTATTCCTTTTAGGTTAACAGTGTCTTTTATGCCTGATTTCAGCAGCTGTGGTGAGCCCACATACAGACATATTCCAGAAAAATCAGTTCACAAAAACACTCAGTGTCAGGGCACAGGGCAAGTAAAACAACTCTTGTGTAAAGACAGTTGATATCTTCTAAATAAGAGGGTAACAAAAAAATAGGACAGATTTCTGATTCAAACCAATATTTATTTAATTTACATATTTTGCTGGCATATTTGTGCAAAAAACTGCACTACTACTTCACCACAGATAAGGTTCTTCATTGTAACAACATGTTTCTAAATAATGATTTTCAGGTTTTTCTGCCTCCATCCACTACTGCAACATGACAAATCTTTAAACATATTATACAGATATGTTTCTTGAGGTTTGCAATGTATGAGTATTTTAATGGCATCTACAGTAGTGTTCAAATGAGGATAAAGAAACAAAATTTATGGGTTTCAGATGCTTCTTTGTTTAAAGCAGACTGAAAGAACAAGGAAGTGGGGAAGTCATAGGTGTAATGCACTGCAATTGCTTTGCACCTGGGATTTTCAAACATGTTTAAACCATTGGAATCTCTTCATGCACTCAGACACATTTCAAAGAGCTTTGAAGGGTCTTCCTTCATACAGATGTTGTGCATTGGGAATGGTTGTGAACCAAAACCCTGCTCTGGATATTCCTCTGGCAGTCTATGGCTCTGCATCCCCACCTGAATTTTGCTGCTGAGGTCACTCCCTGTTATGTCCAGGATTGAACATTCTTGTGGCCTTTGTAAGGCACCATTCCAAGTACTAAAATGATACCAGCGACCTCTGGGAGCTGCAGCAGGGGAAGCAGGGATGCCAACCTTCAGCTGCAGCTTTCAGGCTGGTTCCTGGAGGCTGGGCTGCAGGGCCACATGATTCTTTTAAAATCAATGAGTTTCCAGCAACTCCCAGTGGAAACTGCAGCACTGCTCATCATGGACCGCAAAATGGGATTGCTCTTGTCTTGAGAAGTCTGCACTGAGCCAAAACCCAGCCAAAAAGGCTTGAGGGAAAATGCAGGAGGTGTGCAGCTTTCATGCCCAGCTTGCTGCAGCAACTGGTACCAGAGGGAAAGGGCAGCACTGTCTTTTGTAAACACAAAGGTAAAAAAAGCTGGATGAAGGCAGGAGGTTTCTGTCAGAAGGAATGGAGAAAGTGGTGGAAGGAGCACCAGGCAGAACAATGTCCAAGTAGAGGTGAAGAAATTCACATGGGGGTTTTTCTTCCAGGGACAAGACAGGACTGTACAAAATCAGAAACAGTGAGAAGAGGTTAAACCTACTGGAGGGACAGGGTTGCTGTTGACAGTATGAGATCATTATTTGAAAGAGTTGCTACAAAAGATGGCACAGCTACCCTGTTGTTGAAAAAGAAATTAAATTTAAAAAAAGGTGTGTCAGTTAATATGAGTTTCGACATTTCAGGAGTCACTGTAGAGCCTGTATGGAACAAAACAAAAAAAAATAAAAACGAAGGCCACAGTTTTTAAACAAAAGAAAACGAAACCTAGGCAGAAAAGTGAATGAATCAACCTCAGCCTGTGAAGTTGCTGATACTTTCCACACACTCAGAAGAGGGTCCTTTAAAAAGTAGAATATCTTCTGATGTTGAAAGAGAAATACAAAAGAAAAACATCAGTAGCTATGACTGGATATCCAAAAAATGCAAAGGTCCATTTGCACACACACATTCAATATAAAGTGATAGCCTAAGACACCTGGTACTTCTGTGATTTCCTGGGTTAATTTATTTATAGCCTATTGTTTCACATTAAATATTTCCACTATGATAATGGAGTGTGACATCTGGGTTTTTTTGTCTTTCCAAAGGTATTCAGTAATCTGAGTTTTATATCCAAATATATACATCTCATTTGATATTGGCTTAATGGCTACTTTCCCAAACACAGCAATGCCTGGCTCAACAGCATTTCTACTGTGATTTATGTAACAGCCAAGTTCAGGAACATCACTTTCTTTTCTTTTTTCTTTCTCAGACAGTACCTCCTCTCTTTTCTTCTAAATTTCAACTCAAAAGGGTCTCAGGGAAAAAAAAAAAGGAAAGGAAGTTATGCTAATGAAATTCTATTTCCCTTGTAAAAATACAAGCATAATGTTTAGCTAACATGCTTATTGCATGCAGGATTAAAATTCAAAATAATTCTCACTTTCAAAAATAAAATCAATATGTAAAAATCTGTAAATCACATCAGAGAGCACCACACCTTGAAATCAATAGCCCAATTCATATATATAGCCGAAATTCTACCACTAAAGGTTCTGTGTGGTGGATGTAGCCCAAGCTGTTGTCTGTAAATTCATTTTACCAAACATCCCCACCTGGGCAGTGGGACATTGCAGCGATAGCAGAAAGTCACCTCTCCAGGAACCAACCTGACTGCAACTTGTCTGGTGCTGAGAGTCTGGGTCTGGTTTTACTCCTGTAAGACTGAAGTTAAACTATATATTCTTGCCCTCTGTCATCTGACAGAGGAATGTTCTCAGCCCCCTAACATTTGCACTGCTTGTCTTGCTGCCATCATTAAGAAAACCTCCTGCCTTGTAAAAATGTAACTACACGTGTTTCATAAAAATTGATATAAAAATAACAACACCGGAGTACTTACATCTTTCTGGAACAATTGAATTCTGAAACAAGCATCTCTGGTTCTTCCTCCTGCAAATGGATCAAATTACATTTCACTAGGTAATAAACTGTGGTACAATAGCCTGCCCAATCTGTTTTCATCTTGTCTGGTACAGAGTTTCAGATATACTCACTCATTATTCAACCTAATGGGCTGGGTTTGGCATATATTGAATGTTAGCGCTCTCCCTGGAAGCTGCAGAGGTTAACTGCTCCTAACAGTCTCTTTCCTTCCTTTCTGGGCATGTCTGCCCCATGAATATTTGAAACAACAGCACTAAATGTCGTCATACCCTAAAATGAAGGTGCTGGTGCAGAACACAGAGATGAAATAATGGTAGCATTTTTTTTGTTCTAATCCTTGGTCACCTCAGTGGAACGTGGTCCCTACCTGGAAATATTTTGAAATGCATCAGGGAAGCCATCTGCACTTGCCAAAATGCTTGCAGAATTGAAGGTCCACATTATTAAGCATTATTACCATCCTTTATTCACTTTATTGGTACTGTTTGTGTGATTGTGGCTCTCCATGAGATAAAAAAATACTGTCAGAGGCTGAACTGGAGATGTTACACCCTTTGTCCAATTATCATTTCAGAGGAGGAAAAAAGATCTTTCTTAATACAAATGACATAATTTAATGTTAACTATGAGGTAAATAATGGTCATTTGTAATTCTGTAAGTGGTCCTGCTGCAGGAAGTTACAAACAAAATTACTTCTGAAAGCAGAAGCTTGAAAAACCCATGTATATAATTTCTAGGCTCTGCAGCAAGGAATTACACAAATTGCTAATCAGGCCCCAAAATGAATATATTGTTGATACAGTTGAAATGTTTTCTTTGCTCTCCTTTTGCTATAATATTTTTCTAGTCCCTGCACTCAAAGAAGATACATCACATTTTGATGTAGTTAGGCTCTTTTCAAGGTGTGAAATTGGTAAGTACCAACACCAAAGGAAGAAAATTCTTTTAATACTGCGCTGTGCCACTTGAAGCTGTATTACCCTTTGGCTTGAAGCCAGCAAACTCCAGTGAGAACTATTTTATAGCGCATGACTATAATAAAAGATATTTAAACACAGTCTAACAATGGATTAAACTAGTAAGACATAGCTTGTGTTAGATCCCAAGGATGAATATCAAAAATAGAGGCAATAGTTTTGAAACAAAAGCCAACAGTGAAAAGTTTACTTCTAATATAAACCAGACAGTCCCCAAAATAATTTGTGGTTTATTTAATTCTTACCGTTCATCTTGTGTTCTTTTGAGTAAGCTAAAGTAAGACACCCGCGTAAAAGCACCAGCTGGTTTAGATTTTGATTCTGGATCTCTAGTGAGCTGAAAAACTCTAATCTGCATCTGCAAGGGTGGGGAGACGTTTTTGTAAACAAGGAGAAAAAAAAGGATTTGCTGCAGGGGGAAGGGCAGCTTAGAAGAAGGTGCATTTTGGGAGAAGAGAGAAAAAACAACTTCATTAATATATTATAATAAATTACTGTTTTGTCATTATCTGGTTATATTTGCACAAACATCAATTGCATGTGAGCCCTGAAAAAAGAATGTTTCATTGCCTTTAATACGCACTGCAGTGTGCACCCATACAAAATCATTACTGTAACAAAACCAGCTGCATGTAATAGAAAGCAAATGATTTACAATGTTACTATAAGAAACTACTTTATTTCTTATTATCATAAAAAGAACAGCACTGAAAATTTGCATGACAAACACAAGAATCCAGGAAATTCCAAATCTAATTCATTTTTAGGTTTTAATAGGTATTAACTTACGGAGGTGAATTGTTAAGAACGTTTCTTGCAGAATATTTCCTGAGAGTTTAGCTGCGATATTGGAACTTATATTTAGTGAAATGTGAACTAGCCCAGTAGATGAAGAAAATGCATAAGCTTTAAATTCACTGCTGGACCTAAAAAAAGCACATTTATTTTTATCACCACGCTGTGGCTGAAGGTTTGGGTCTATCAAAGATCTCCCAAGTCAATGGGTCTTCAGTCCTTTGAACAAAGACTTCTGGATTAGACGCTGTTCTAAAATTTCAGTCCTGTTACCAGCCTGCACAGTGACTGTTTTAAACTGTTGTGAAATTTTAACAAATAAACATGAGCAGTTTCAAACCCACATTCTGCCTGGTTGTATGGAGGGGTTGGGATACTCTGCTGATTTAGCAGATTATGAAGGATCAAATCCCAGCTCTGTCTCACACAGGTCATGAAACAAGTTCCTGTTGTTCCTATTGTATTCAGCGAGGGAAGGAGATAACAGCTGCTACCAAAAAGGTGGCAGGCATGTAAAACAAAAACTGAAGTCTTGAACAAATGAAGCTTTATAAGACCCAGGCAGAACTCAAACAAATGTTCAATGAAAGTCACTTTTATGGCTGTACTTTGGTTTATCGCAAGGCAGTAATAAATGTGTCTCATTAAAAGCCAGTAAAAGAACACCACCTACACCACCAATTGCTGTAACTGCAGATATAGCAGATCTGGAATAGTTACCTAAAGACCCTCATTTCCTAGCATTTAATGCTTCCCTGTCCATATAAACTAGCTTTCTATGGATTTAAAGACTGTTGGATGCTAAAAGCAGCAGCTGTTGCTGGGAAAACGACACTTTCAAAGCCCTGTTTCTTTCTCAAGGTGAAGTTAGAGGAAGCTTGAATGAACATGGAACGCTCCTTGGTGAAAAAAAATGCCAGAGGAGAACACGCCAACAGAAAAAAACAAGCAGTTCCCCCATCCTGGCTGGAGTGTGAGTGTTTTGCCTCAGCTTTATTGCTCAGCGGGTCAAATTCATTCCTGGTGAAATGGCAGTTCCCATGGTGAAGCCGCAGGAAAATTCTGAAACGTTCTGGCACCTGTCAAGAAATGGGGATGTGAAAGTGGGGGGAGGAACTGGCATGTAGAAGCTGGGATTAAGGGTGGGAGCCACCACATAAAAGGTTATTCTTGTTCTAGTTGTTAGAACTTTTTTATTGCGTAGAATTTACATACATGCTTATTAAGTGGTTTAAAAAAGAAGCCTGACAGATATTAAACAGCATGCCACACTCTTTATGCTGCTGCCATACAGATGTGTCCAAAGCATAAACAGACTTACAGTCAGCACTTGATTGCTCTATGGGAGAGTATCTCTGCAGTAAATTTCTCCAAATATTTCAGGACAATTAACTTGAGAATTGGAATATTTTTTTTCTCCCCCCACAGATTTGATCCATTGCTTGATCTCTCAGTGCTTTCCAATTATGCAGGGAAAATATATAGCAAGTGTTTTAATACCCTAGATTGAATTTCCTAAACCTAAGCTAGCAGCAGAATTACTGGGCCAGGAATTCTGGCACAAGAAGTACAGCTGTGTGTGAGCTGGTGGGAAAACTACTGGAATATCATGACTAGTCTTGGTGTTCACACTTCAAAGAAGCCATGGAAAATTGAAAATAGATCAGAAAAGAATGATTTCAAGATCTGGAGTATCTGCCTTGTAGGGATAGATGTTTGCAGCCTAATCTGTTTATCAGAAGAAAGGTATAAAGACTTGATCAATATTAATACCTACATGTGGAGAAAATTTGTAATGGCTCCATAATTTAAGATATAAAAATAAATCAAGACCTAGAAGCTGGAAATGGTCAAATTCTGATTATAGAAAAATAGGATTATTAACAGTCAGATATCAGGTAAACTTTTACAAACGGATTGTGGGTTCTTCACCCCAGAAGCTTTTCAGTCAAGCCTGGATGGCTCTTAGACTAAGGAGAGCTGGGAAACGGGCTGGGTGAAGGTTTCCAGGTGAGGGTCTCTGGCCAGAGCAAATGTGTAAACCATGATGGTCCCTGTGACCAAGGATGTGCTGGGGCAGGTCAGTCCTCTTCAGCTGAACCAACGGGCAAAGCCAACACCAGCATATGAACCAAGGTAAAACCTACCTGAGGAGTTCCTCCTTCACAGCAACGCTGCTGCTCTGGAAGCCACGTCACCCGTGCCTGGCTTGGTGAACTGCTCCTCTTTCCATCCTGATTCCCTCCCTGTCTGTGCTGTCTCCTAGAAAACAACAATGGACCCAGGTAATCTGCTTTGTGCAATCCCCCGGGTGCCATGCACAAACCAACTGCTCCAATCTTTCTTTTACCTCTTTTTTCTCACTTAAAATTTCAGGCTTGCCACCGGATAAAAAAATGTCTTCTTTGGGAACATATGGTGGATACCTAACTGTTGAAGTGAATCTCTGTTTCTGCAATTTAAGTACTTCCAGGGATGACCCTGAGAAGTTGTATCTTGGCTGGGATGATATTTAAGTTAGTATTTACAACTGCCTGTGAGTTTTGCTGAGTAAAGGTTATTTTCACAGTAATATTAGTCTTGTGCCTCTTTACTCGGCACTGTCCAGCCATTGCCATGCTGCTCAAACCCAGCAGTGGTGCAATTATCAGCTTCTGTGACCTCTTGATACTGTCACAGGCAATGGAAGGACCCAGGCAGCGGCAGGACGCTGCAAAAAAGAGCCTTCGATGAATAAACATCAAGAATATCTGATTGCCAAAGTGAAGCATTTAATCACATAGGCTCTTCTATCACTGGAAATGAAGGCAGACATGCTGTTACAGTAATATGGGGAGAGAAAAAATGAGATTGAGCAGCAGCAATGAAACAAAGGAGAAGCTGAAGGAAAACAAAATATGGAGATGATTTAAAATCACTTATGAGACCTGTGCCTGCTAATGCATTTTTTCAAATGATTATGACTTACAGAAAATACATTCAGACATCTTCTTCTCATTAGAAACACTGAGTTGAAAAAGATATAACCAGTATCCCAGTGTGTTCCCCTAACATGAGCTTTTGAACCACAGCTACGGAGTTGCATCCAACATTGGTATGCCTTAATATCATATGTGGCTGGATGATGAGACATCTGTGTTCTTATGTGGACAATCCCATTACCCCAGCATCAGCGAGAGTGTTTCTAGAGAACAATTGCTGATGTGTTAGCATGGTTTCTGTCTTTCTGTTGAGACTAGTGTGCTCCATCTTTGACTTCATAATTTTCTAGTTGATGGGAATTTCAAAAGAGCTGCTGTAGAGAGGTTTTACTGTCACACACTGCTTTTTCACATTTAGATAGGCAATGCTGTCAAACATCAACAGAAAATGAGGATGCATCATTGGTTTAAAACGTGAAGATGCAGTGAAAACTCTGAGGTAATGACAGATCACTTTTGCAAAGCACCTTTTAAAGTGGTGGTGAAGAGGCTCAGAGGATGATGTCTATATCCTAACATAGTTCTAGCTTTTTTAGTGAGGTTTAACCAGAAAGATCTCTGGTTGCAAACTTTCGGAAGCAAAGACAAAGGAATATGAAGAGCAAAGCAACAAGAGATTTTAACACTAGGAAACTGTTCTCATTTTTATTTATTCAGACTCCGAAACCGACTAATTCTGCCTGTGTCACTTTGTTTTCACTTGCAGATACACTTTCTGAGCATAATTCTAAAGTGAGAGTGGACAAAGTGACAGAAGAGCCTCAGGAGATTCCTAGTGCAGGGGAAAGGCCTTCAGAGCTGCAAATAATAACCAGAGACTAAATTCTGCTCTCCGTCACACTGGAGAAAATTCAAAGTAATTACCCCTCTGACTTCAGTGTAGTGATCCTAGATTTATATTACTGTAAATGACAGCAAAAATTGGACCCAATATAGAAATAATTTATCTAAGGCCCTAAGTATAGTTAGTTGCACAATTCAATCTGTAAATAATGCCTCTAATGCACATATGGCTAATTTACATCCAGACTATGAGAACATATCCAGTGCTGATTTCCAGGATGCTTAAAGCACTAGGCAGTGCCAAAATAAATCTGCAGTATTCCCAGAGCCCTCACAATCCTTCCAACTTCTGGGGTTGGGAAGAAGATGCACTACACACATTTTGGAAAAGTGAAATTCTATCTGCTATATACGAGTTATTGGATAATTCTTACCAAAAGGGCATAGAAGGCTGTTAAGCAGCACTCCATGTCTACTTGCGAAAGCTCTGCAAGCTCTCTCCTCTCAATAAGTTGTTTTTATCTAATTTGTCTCTTACTGGGAGCAGAATTCTAGGAGCAGCTTGAGTTTTCTAAGAATAAACTACACTTGAAAGATATGAGGGTTTTAAGTAACATTGGAGAAGGGTGTTTGGAGTACATACATTTAACACACATAAAACTTAACTACAGCAATTTAAGTTAGATTCCTTCTCTAATCACATATTTATGTTAAGACCTCGCTGAAGCCAAATTGAAATTGATATTGCTAGGAGGAAAGATGGTATAAAAATCTGAATTATTCACCAGCTCAGCAAGAGAAAAAAAATTCTGCCAAAATGCCAAGTATTGTTCTGGGCTTTGTATAAGCACTGCAATGTGGTGTGTGAAGAGTTAGAAAATCCATGTCCTGCTGTGCCTTGGACTTCAGAGGAGACATGTTAAGTCTAAGTGTAACAAACCAACCTTCCTTCCTTCCTTNCTGGTTGGGGTGTTTGTTTTAAGAGGAATTCTCCTGTTATGAACACGCAGGAAGTGTTGAGACCCTGCGGTTAAATGCAGATTAATCACGGCTGCCTCAGTGCTGCAGGTGGATTCCATTAGACCCTTCAACAACAGAAGAGACACAGGACAGTCCTCTGGTAGAACAAAATCCCTGGGAAGAGATTTTGGGGGCCGCCAAGCCTGGGAAAAAGTCTTGGGAATGAGCAGGAAGTTTAAGTGTGTTGTTTTTGTTAAGACTTCAATGAGGACTCATTTACTCGCTCATTTAAAGGAGTACACCGTGCTTGAAGGTGGGTAGGTGTTTTACCCACTTGATGTGACCGCTGGCTTGGTGTAAATAATGTAAATATAACAATTTAATCTTCATACCAATAATTCCATTTAATCTGTCCTCATATGGGAGCCTAATGATGTTGAATGTGTGGGTCCTATAAAGCCCTTTGAGGTCCTAGAGAGGGAAAACAATTAGAGAAGTTCAGAACTTATCTCACAAAGAACTCTTTTTAGAACATAATTTTCTGGTATTAGCCAAGATTCTCCTTAAGGGAGTTGATAACTTTGGAGAATTTGTGAGGTAATGGTCTCTGAGATCCTTGGAGACCCATAAAGAATAAATGACTTAGAGAATAAATGCAGGAGTTATTTAAACACAGGAAAAATACCTCTGAAGAAGCCTCATACTCAAACAATGATAAAAATAATTCTTTTTTATTCTCTTAATTCATTAAGAAACCAGAAAGGTCATCATTTTGAAGTTGTTTTTTTTTCCTGCTGTTTATGTTTCTTAGGTTCTTTCAAGCACAAAAAAAAAAAAAAAATTCTCTGCAAAGATGACAAAATTATCCTTGATTCTCCCTATATTACTTATTTTATTTCCAATGCATAAAAGTTCTTTAAGATGTTCCACCATTGGACATGTACCGAAAACAAGAAAATTGTTTATATTGAAGTCTAAAAATAGATGCCATATAGCCAATTTCAATTACTAATTTAACTCTTCAATTTGAGCCTCAGTTTGTGTTTCTATGATTTTTGAACAGGTACTTCTCCAATGGTCATTTCAGAGGTTTCCATGAAATTTTAGGTGAGCCAACGGTAAATCTGAATTTAGCATTTAGAGATAAGTTGTAAAAGAGTTTTGTGTCCCTGGTGCTGTCCCCTGTGGAGGTATTGCTGGTGACAGTCTGAATCCTACCAGGCGTGGGGCAGGGTGTACCCACGGCTATGTCAGGTTGGAAATGCTGAAGGAGTTTGCATGACGGGGAGGCTTTGACAGAAGAGCACAATGGTTTGTGCAGAAGCTGCTGAGAACGAGGTGTTTTCATGTTTTTAAAAGGCTGAACTGAAATCTCACCCAGACAGCTGACTAACATCTTGAGACACAGGCAGTTTGGGTCAAATCTGGGTGACTGGCAAGTTTAATTATAGTATTTGATGACTGTTTTACAGCATTTAAGCCTCTTTGAACTTCACAATGGATGAGAGTGTTGAAAGGCTGTGAAACATGTTCAGCTAAAAATGAACAAAAAAGATGATGCTTCCAACACTCTTAGTGGTACCTGGCATTTATTTGAAGTCTGATATTGCAGGCAGGACTTCCATATCCGTGACTCCAGATTTCCGGTTGAAAGTACTGGATTTCTATCAGAACAATGGACAATTCTACGGCATTTACCTGATTTCAAGCCCCCACTCCCCTTTTCAGAGACACATTTCCTTTGCTGTTTCTTGAATGATCCCGTTCCTTGCAGTAATGTGAGAAAGACAGGTGAAGAGTGAGGCAGGGCAGACACAAACTGCATCCCAAGCAGACAAACCCACAGCTGGCTCGAGAGAACAGCACAGAAGAAATGACAGTGGCAGTACCTGAGAGCTCAGGACCGCTGAGGTGTCTGTAGGGCTTTCAAAACCCACCAGGGAAAATTCAGCCCTAGTGTTGAGGCCAGAGGTCTCCTCCTTCGAGCAGATGTTCCACAGAGTGAATGTGAAAGGTAAAAGAAAGCAAGCAGAGCAGGACAGCGGCCTGACTGACCCAGCCTCAGCAAACCTTGAACACTTTGGGTTGCAAAATTTGAGGTCAGAACGGAAATGTCATTAATATTCTTCTAGCTTTTAATAATTACATCAAAATGCTTACAGTGTAATGAATTCTTCTCCAACCAAGAGAGCAGACAAAACCAGTAGCTTGAGAAAAACCTTCCAATTCACAGTAGTTTGAGCCCAGCTATTTAATTTCTGCAGTCAATTCATTCTAGTGAATTCCTGAAGAAGTCACTAATTGAAAAAATAATGACAGCTAAGATAAAGCTAACTGGCAACAATTTTCAGTCTCAAAAATTTCACAGTCTTTCCAGAAAACAGTCTGGACAGTTGCAACAGCTACTGAAAGTTATTCAGCAAGGCAGAAAGCAGAAGCTTGTCACATGTCAAGTCAAAACCAGCCTGCTCCTCACAGCAATGGAACGTTCAAAGCAAACACATCACCCGCAACCTGCCAACTAAGAATTATTCAGCAAATAATTTCAAAGAGGAGATAACATTTTCATAAAAAAATAACAAAATGTTTCCTACTTCATAAACAGAAGTCAGGGAGAAATTAAATCACCAAATTACCTGCTACAGTTAAGCAGTGTAAACACAACTGCTCTGATCCTCTTTAGCAAGTACACAACTGGAAATGAGAAGCAAAATGTGAAACTGTCTCAGTGGCACAGACAAAAAGATTTTCTTGCATTTTCTTTTAAAAGGGCAGCCAGAATATCAAGGCTCATGTTTAATCAGATGTACTGAAGGCTCAGGAGGGAGAAATGAGAGGGAATTACAAATTACTGAAACTGAAAAAATCCAACATAGTTCTTGGAATTTACTCTTTAGGAAAAAAAACAAAAACAAATGAAACAACAGTGTTGATCTCCTGGATCAGAAATGACTGGAAGAATGTTTAATGGAGATAGATGGCACATATGAGCTTTAGGGTTCTGTACTAAATATACCATAGATATCCACTGTTCTGTAATTAACAATTGTTTTTTAAACTCGCTCTCATCACTAACTGCAAGGAGATGGGGTGTTGGAGTAGCCACCAGGAACGGAACAGCTGTTGCAAATTAGAAATGCAGAAACAATTTTCTGAGCCCACATATTCCAAGTCTGATGGTTTTTTCTTCATCAGCAAGAATTCTGGGCTTTCTTTTCCCAGCTTTCTCTAATGCCACAGGTAACAGGGAAAAAGGAACATGGCACAGAACACTAAAGGAGCTACCCACTGTCCACATGAAGAAATCCTTTTTACCACAGTAAAAAGTGGCACACAGAGGAGCTACATTTGACTGCAAGCTCCAAATCTAATGTTTTGAGCTTAAAATCCTCTAAAAGAAACTAAGGACTAGAAAATTCATGATAAGACATTCTCAGAGTGAGTGGACTCGGACAGAAAACATAATACAGCAGTAACAGTGAGTTTAAAAGATAATTATTACAGAACAGTGGATATCTATGGTGCACTGAAGGAATGATACAGTCCTGTAACCCAAATGGTGCATAGGAAATAAAATGGATTTTCTAATGTAATATTCATTAAATCATGGACAGTGATGAGCAAAACCTACAGTGCATACAGGCACTGAGCAGTGGTGGTGGCTTAGTGAATGAAAATCTGAGTCATTTCTGGATTAATGCTCTAACATAGTGCCAGGGGACACTGTGTTGCTGGAGATATCATTATTTCTCTGAGATATTTTGTCATTTATATCCCACGTTACATTCCAGAAGATGACAATTACCCTATTCCAAAGAGGACAGAATCAAAAGGCCAGCTTTCAGCTTGACCCTAGAGGGGTGTAAGAGGGAATAAAATATATCTGGTGCACCTTTGAGCAGAATTCTCTTCAAGAACAGGCGTGGAGGAGTTGAGGGGGCATCTCCCCAGTGCCTGCTCCACCAGCTGAGCAGAGAGGAGAAACATGAGAAAGGGGAAAGGTTCCACACTCCTCTTCTCACATGCCAGATTGCACATAAGGAGTAGAGGACTAATAATCTGTTTATTTTTGAAAGCAGGAAAGGCAGATTGGGTATTGCATTGATATATAGCCTGCAGCAGTACAAAACTTCTTCCACCTTCCCCTGTTCAGCTGTGTGCATGTGTATTTCAGTCAGCTCCTGTTTAGAAAGAGAAAAAGAAATTAGAGAATACCAATAAAAGGCAAGGAAAAAGCACAAAACCTGGCTGTCGTAAAAACTCATAAAAGTTTTTCTATGACGCAGCATGCAAGACATGATGTTCGACTTAAATTTATATTAAATAAATACATTCTGCCTACCTAAAATTCATTTCATGTTTTGATTTGATGAGTTCATCATGCTGTGGTAAAAATAATTTCAGAAATATTCTGATGCACACAAGCCTCTCTGGTTTCCAAGAAGAACCCCGTGGCTTTCCCCCATGGCCTAAGTCTCCCACAGAACACTGGCACCATAATCGCTTCTGGCTTTTCCCGCCCAAAATACTGCAGCTCTTTCCCCAAGCACAGCAGCTCCTCCTGGGAGCTTCATTGTGAAACACTTGGGAAAGGTACCTGAGGATGTGGAAGAATGACAGCTGCAGAGTAGGGGAAGGGGTTTTCAGATGAGGGGGATAGTGATTTATCCCAAAGAGTTGACCTGCAGCCTTAATTGACCGATCTCAACATCACCATAGCACGTAACGCTTGCAGAAACTACTATCCTAGAAAATCCATTTACATATACTTGCCTAAATATGATCCCAGTACGTGCATTGAAGTTACCATTTCCAACTGGATAATTTATTTTCCCATTAAAAAAAAATCAGATACAATGTGGAAGAGGAAAGAAGTGCCACTGTTAACTATCACAGCATGCAGACAGCTATCATTGTAGGCCAAAAATTGAGCATCAATAAAGTATTTACTAAAATCGTGTACATAAGCTGGGACTCAGGCTAATTAGAGTGTGTAGACTGGTGATCACCCCTTTTTCGGACCCTGGACGATAACTTGCTTGGCATCAGGTATTGTGGGCAGCATCATACTTTACTCTCCCTAATGGCCTTCAGCTTTAAGTTTTTAATTTCCTGTAGGTCTCAGCTGTATGAGAAGGTCTCCCAAGGTTATTTTGCTCACTAACTTGTGAGCCATGGACTGGGGGCTTCACCCTGGGTAGGTGAAGTACTATCTGACTTGGCTGCTGGTTTCCCTGCTTTTTATGGTTTGCAGCGTTGCAACCCCAATTTTTTTTATTTTTTTAAATTTCGTTTTAGAAACAAGGTGAATACCTGTGATTCTGCTTACAGGTACGCATGTAAACATGTGCAGTCTCCAGGTGTACCATAAGCAAAATTATTTGTCCTCAAAACATCTTGTATAATACTTTCATATTTTTAATTTTCACTCTCTCATTTAAATACAACAGATTTGCCAGGGCGGGTAGATGGGGCTGGAAAATTAAGAAGTTCCCGAAGCGGCTGGCAGCAGGATGGGCTGCAGAGCAGCACGACTCCCGGCCGGCTCCACGGCCGGCCCCGAGCCCCTAGTATTGAATAATAATAACAACAATTGACGCCTTTAGCCAGGTTCCCTCCTCTCCACATCTCCTGCGGAGCTCTCTGCCCGCTCTAGAAACAAAAATAGCGATGAATTAATTAACGGGACGGGGATCTCAGCCGGGAGGGGGCCCCGGGAGCCCAGCGCTCCGTCACGCCCGGGGGAGCCGCGGCCTCTCCGGCCCTGCCGCGGGCAGCGGGGGTGCTCGGTGCCGGGCAGCGCCGGGCCGGGCGGCCGGGGAACGGCGGCCGAGGGAAGAGAGGGAGGAGGCGAACCCTGCCCTCTGCCCTCTGCCCGCCGCCCGCAGCATGGGGAAGGCGGAAGCGGCGGAGCCGGCCCGTCAGGCCGGGCGGCGGCGG
>VXBU01012155.1:728458-752711 GCA_013400315.1 Bombycilla garrulus
TCCGGATCTAGCCGCGGGGGGGGCTGCCGGGGAAGGGGGGGACCCGCGGGCTGGTGAGGGCCACCCGCGGCCAGGAGCGCTAGAGGAAGGAACAGCCGAGCCCCTGACAGGTGTCTCCGCCGTAAGTGCCCTTACGCAGTCACTCGAGGAGTGACGGACTTTGCGTTTGTTATTGCTGCTGCTGCTGCTGCGATCTTCAAAGATGATGTTGGCAGAGCAAACCCAGAAGTGGTTCCCAACTCACGTGCAAGTTACGGTCCTTCAAGCCAAAGGTCTGAAGCCGAAAGGTAAAAATGGCAGCAATGATGCCTACACCATCATACAGCTGGGCAAGGAGAAGTACTCCACCTCGGTGGCTGAGAAGACGCTGGATCCCATCTGGAAAGAAGAGGCCTCCTTCGAGCTCCCTGGACTACTCATGCAGGAGAATCCAGAAAAATACATCCTGTACTTGATTGTCATGCACAGGTCGCTGGTAGGGCTGGACAGGTTTTTGGGACAGGTGGCCATAAGTCTGAATGATGTATTTGAAGACAAGCAAAGGCGGAAAACGGAGTAAGTGATGGTTGGTTTTTTTCATTATAGTTTGTATTCCTTGGACAGTTGCACTTGGGGAGGGTGGGAAATAGTAGCTTTACTGTGAACTTACGTAGTTTGAAATGAAATTAGTACATTTCAGTTGTTGATCAATGTTCAACTCTTTTAACCTATTCAGTTATGTCATTATGGCTTGACCTCTTCTAGACAAGTTTACTGTAATCAAAGTGCTTACTGTGCACAGGGAAGAACTGTCAATAACATTAACTTTTTGACAAACTCTTGTGTGTAACATGAACTTATTACAGTCTATTTTTCTTGGTATTTTTCTTTGTTCTGCACAGGGCCATACCCCCATTCATCTCCTACCTCAGTTTGAACCATGCATGAGACTCAGATGCCCTGAAACCTGGTGTGGTTCTCTTTAAAATTGTTTTCCTTCAGTTGCTTCAACCACGTGTCTTTAAATATTTTATATTTATGTTTTAGCGGTCAATGAACTGTGACTTAATGAAGCCTTACCACAACAGCACAGTGCTTTGCTGGTCCTGATTAATATTAGGCCATGATCCCACAGTACAGCAGGCCTCAGCTGAGAAGAATGAAATAGCAGTTCTTGTGGTAGCTTCCATCACTACCTTCATAAGCCTTTGTCAAATAAAATTGTGTTTGCCAGGAAGTTCAGGCACTGGAATGCAAAAAAAAGGAATGAAAAAAAAAAGGCATCATATCAGTTTATAAAATTGAACTCTACTTACCTAATTCTCTTGAGTTTTTCAACTGAATGAGTAAAGTTGTTATAATTCCTAGACAGGACATGGTTGCACAAAGCTGTTTGGTACCAGTGTAATTTATCCTCCACATGTATGTGTAACTCAGACTGTAGGTGTGAGAGTACTGCAGGCATGCCTGTGATTCCATGCTTTGGGTTTGGTTTAGGTCTGCTTGTCCCACAAAAGTTGAATCAGAACAGCATGGAGACC
Organism: Bombycilla garrulus; assembly: GCA_013400315.1. Lineage (NCBI taxonomy): Eukaryota > Metazoa > Chordata > Aves > Passeriformes > Bombycillidae > Bombycilla > Bombycilla garrulus. Next base: position 729,979 of record VXBU01012155.1, read on the forward strand.
TCCAAGTGAGCTCTGTGTTGGCAGTGACATATGAACGCTGACAGATCTTTCTGCAGCGGTTAAAAAGTTCCTGCTCCAAGTGCCTTTCCTCCTCTAGTGTCCCTTCAGTAGAGTCCAAAGGCTCCTGTGCCCAAATCTCCGCTGTTGAAATTAAAGTCTGGTATCCATAGTGATGATGGGTCTGTGGTGAGGTGCTGGACTTGGCGTCCAAGCCACTAAGGACTGGCATTGCTTGTCTGCCTCTGGCTGTGCCAGGGTTGGCAGTTGGAGGTGGAAATCCCTATGGTTAACACCAGGCAGGGCCTCTTGGTCAGACAACTGTGTCTGCTGAAACCACCTCAAAACCTGGTCCTGCTTGAATGCCTGGCTGAGGTTGAAGAGCACCGAAGACATGTCAAAGCTCTCTTTGCCCTGGTGTTCGTTTGCTTTTGTAAACTGAATTTTTTGCAAAACAGTATGTTCACAAACCACATGATAGGAAAGAAGAAGTCTGTGCAGAATCTCTTGTGGGTTCACTGTCTAGAGTATTAAGCTTTTTAATTGCTTATGTTTTTAGGGACAAACCAGTTACTTTGATGCAATACATGGTAACGCCTGTAGCCTTAGGGTCTTGATTTCTGTTTACAGTTGATTCAAGAAGTTTCACTGCTCTTCAGACATTTATCTTAAAAATTCTTGAATCATTACTTGTAATTATCTTGCAATTTGCCTTAGTTGCAACACCTAGCAACAAGGTGAAAGACAAGGTGAATGAATGAGGGAGGAATGCTACTAAAAATAAAGACTGCAAATCTAGATAGAAATATGTGTTCAGAAACTGGAGTAAAAAAAATGTAAATTATTCCGTTATTACTGTTAGTAACAAAACTTCTTTTCCCTAGAAGAAGAAGCATAGGCTCCTGGACCAGTTTTAGCAAAAGTAGTACTGGAGTCTTGCAAAATTATTCCAGAAATTTTTAAGTGGGGTAAGTAACACAGTCCTTGTGGTGGTTAAACAAACATTCAGATCTGCAGTATTTTTATAGGAAGCTATGCTTAGCAGGACTCCATAGGTGTTCTTTATTTTATCATTTCTTTCTCAGAAGTGTGAGAGAGGAACTCCTGCTATGTAGCCGTGAAGCAGCTCCTCCCGGAGCAGCGCTGAAATCACCGGGAGCGCCGCCTTGCCAGCTCTGCTGCACAACATGGGGGCCTGTGGGGAGACTTTTACAAACAGCCTAAGTCCTTTCTTCAGAAGTTACTTGAGCATTTAAGATTGCAAATCTTATTAAAAGTTGATGGGTGTTAGGCTTCTAGGGCCGAACAGCCGTACTTGTAAAAGTCTTATGTAAGTGTAAAAGCGCGGCTGGGCGGCAAGTGGGATTTTTGGCAGAGCGTTCTCGCTTAATGCTGATTTAAATTCTTGTGAGGAAGGAGCCACTGAAAGTCCAGTTTTCTCCTTGGTGTCTGTAGGTGCTTAGAAACCTCAAAAATGTCCTTTCTAAAACTCAACTTTCGAAAAAAAAAATGTATCTCTGAGTTCTTCAGTTGAGATGTTATTGAGGAGTTTCTGTGGTTGCGTGGTTGTGTGCCCTCGTGCCACGCGGGTGTGTCGTGGCTGTCTCCTTTGAGCACTCGTTGGAGATGTGGATGCAAGATTTGTACATGTGTGTGGGACAAGGGCAAACTTTCAAGAACAGATTTATGAATGCAATCTCAAACAAAATGCTCTTTTTTTCCCCCTCTTTATTAAATCCTTTTTGATAGAAAATATTCCTAGTCCTGTGTTGGCAGTAAACTAAGGGTAATATATTTGGACCCAAAGACCTTCTAACTGTGACTGTGGTGTGGGAACTGAGACACCCAGCACCTTTCAAAACCAAAGTCCAATGTCTTTGTTACCAAAGCATTCTGATGGTTGAAAGCTATATTCATTGTTTCAGAAACACTAATCTGTTTTATTAAGCAATGTTTTTACTTTCAAATATGTTCAACAGGCTTGTGCTGTTATTAAATCCAGAGTTATTTTCTTATGTTGATGTAACCTTAACATTTCTTGCTTTGTTTGGGGATGAATGAGATCCAGTTATTTGATGAAGTGTCTATTGGTAATATTTCTACTTTTTAATATATTTAATAGCTTCCTCTTTCCAACACAGCTGTACATATGGTGCTGTAAGAGACAGACTCAAGAGTCACCAGGGTATTGCAAAAAAGATATTTAATATTCTGCACAATGCTGAACCCTGTCAGCAATTCCCTAGTGCTTTTTTAGTAAGGAGGTATGAGAAGTGAAGGCTACCAGCTGATTCTCAATTCTTAGGAAGACCGTGGGGTGTGTGACATTTGGCTTTTTACATATTTTTTTAATTTAATTTTTATAATTTGGTAGAAATAAATTTCAAAAATCATTATAGACTCAGAAACATTATGTTAGTGAAAAATAATCTTTCTTTTTTTCTGTGGAGCTTTTTTTTTTACTTGTCACATCTTAAGACAAATACTCCCTGCAGTAAAGCTTTCAGGCAGAGGCCTCATGATGGGATTTGTCTCATGTTCTGAGAAACTTGCTCTGGCTCAAGACTTAATGAAACAATGTAGTCTATTTGCTATAACTTGATAGGGAAAATTTTGTACACAGCATCATACAACATCCTTTTCCTTTCTGAAACTGACAATTTTTCAAATTCTTTAAAGTAAAAATTCCTGGAACAGTTAGATCCAGATGCAGCTCAGATGGTCCCTCACCACATCTCTTCCAGAGATTTCATCCAAAGCATCTGCAGGATCCCAGTTCATTTTCTTTCTGCCTTAGTGCAGAAATGCCCATCGTACTGTGAAACTTCGTAAATTTGTTTCTCTGACATCTCCGCTGTAGTTGGAAATGGACAGGGACTTTTTACTTCTGTTTTTTTTTACTTACTCTTTTTTCCAGAGCTGAAAACTAGGCTCCAGATGCTGAAAGATTTCAGTGAGGTTTTTTAACAATTCAAAAATCTTTGGAAAAACTGCTTTAATGGAAGTGTATTTAGCACAAGTTTTCAAATGTTACATTTCTGACATGGCTTTTATTTTTTGCAATAACGTCGTGTGGGTTTTTAAATTCATCCTAAGAAACACATGACATTTTTTTTCCATCTGTTCTTGCAAAATAAATATACCTCTTTTACTCTTCCATTTGAAATGTAAATTATGATCAATGAGTGTATTTTTTTAAAGCATATATGCTTTTTTGTAATAATTTCAATTCAGTTATTCACAGTTGCCTTAATGCTGCTGATAATCTGATTACATAGCATCAAAACAAATCTTTGAGTTACCGTGGAATAAAAAAAAATTCAATTGCGTGCATGTCTTTATTTACTGAAGCATTTTTCAGTTGTTTTTTGCTATGACTTAACTTTCCCAGTGTTATTTATTTCTTTTGCTTTTGTTTCATCCTTGTTACTCTCTAGTTCCACTCTGTTTATTGTCCATTCCTTTATGAGCTTTCCTGGACGGTTCATTTTATTGTATGTCCAGCTGATTTAAGATGTAACACTTGTTTGGAATGCTATAAATTTGAGGAGGCAGGTGATGTGGAGTTATTATTTCTTATGGAAATGTTGGAGGAGACATCTTTTATTTGTGATTTAGTTCCTCTTCTCCCTGGAGTCTATAATACCTCAACAACACTCCTCTCCACACAAACACAAATTGCAGCACTTACTAAAAAAAAAAAAAAAATGCTTGATGGAGCATAATACAGTGAAGGAAACTTTGCCTTTTCTAAAGATACTTCTTGACTTCTATTGATCATAAAAATGGAGTCAAAACCAGGTTCTCAGCAAGCAAACAGAAAGAACTTGTGGCTGACCATGACCAGTACCCCTGTGTTGTGGGCACTGACTTTAGTGCTGCTGAGCTTCCTGGAAGATATGCAAATGGTGTGACTTTTTCCAAATTAATGCAAATTCTTTCTTGGCATCCTCTCTCTTGGATATAAACTTATAAACTGCCTCTTGCACTGCCTCTGCTCTGTCCTCTCTCTCATCTATAGCAGCATAAGCAAGAGGAAGGCTTCAAATACATCTGGAATTATGGACAAGCAAACAATAAATAGATATTGTGCTTGTTAATGAGTAGGATCCATTTTAATAATATTTCTACAAAGCATATCATGCTATTATTTACTCATTTTTAGTCTTAAATTTACAAACAAGAAAAATGCATTTTAAGGGATGAACTTCAACAATAGTGGAAGTGGCAGGGTGTAACAGAAAATGTCTTTATTGTAGTTAAGACAAGAGAAAAACTTTGTTCCACTCAAGTCAAAAGTGGGAAGAGTATAACTGAGAAATTTGTTAAAGGCACAGAAATAAAGAGCAAAGAGCAACCTGGAGTTTCCATGGAGTTTCCATACAGGTTGTCTTGTGGTACCACTCATTAAATGTAAAAAAAAAAAAAAAAAAAGGAATGTGAGTAGTGAGGAGCAGAAGAGAAAGATGGTTATGGAAGAAAACAAAGTTTTGCCCAGCTGTAGCTTTATAGACTTATAGTGATATTTTCAAATAATTTAGTAATATCCCCAGCATTTACATTTTGACAACAAATGCAGGGACATCCTCTCAATAAGTCATAACTCTGAGTCAGTCCAAGTGCCATCTGGATTTAAATGCTTCTCCATTTTCTGTGCACATGCTCACACACACACAAGTCAAATAACTGGCTTAAATTCTCATACCTTCAGTTAGTTTGTTGCTAACATAGAGGTATTCACACATAGGCTTTAGCCAAAATAATAAGTAAACTAAGACCACTTTAATGACTTTGATTCCAGTTGATGTTAGCAGCCCCATAGTGAGGGTGTTGTGCTAGCTGTCAGTTCCCATATGTTTTGTGGTGTTACAATGTCACTCTGTAGTATTTATTTTAAACTGCTTTGAATATCTCATTTCAGTTGGCTTCCAGAAAGTAAGAGTATTCATCTTTGTCAGTGTCATCACTTATTTTAATAAAGAATTTGTTTTCTTCTTAATTTCCCTTCATACACGATGTAGTCTGTGCTCAGCCCCTTGCCTTAATTTTCCTACTTGCTGACTTTTGGGGCAGCCTCTCAGTATGGTATCGGAATGATTTATCACAAAACATACTTCTGCCTTTTTCAAAGTGCAGACGCTGCTAAATGAAAATGCCAGACAGTTTTGGGCTTTGGATGTTGTTTTTTATCAATTAGCTGTGGATATTTATGTTAGTGGGCTTTTGTGAAGCAAGTTTCCTCAGTGTATCTAGCTTGACAGTAGTCATCAGCTTGGTTTTTGTGACAGCTGATGGACGTGTTCTATCCTTGAGATTCTGCTGGTCTTTTATGGGGGTAAGTTTAGAAGTATCTGCCTGTATAGAAAATTCTCATTAATGTTTAGCAGATCATGATGCTGATTTTTGCCTGTCAGATCAAGTTCAGAAGCCTTGGCAGATGCTGTGGTGATTATGTGGCTTTTTGCAAAAATTCTTCAGTAATTTGTGAATTGAAATAAAGATTTTGCAAAATCCTTTTGGTTTTTCAGCAAAGCAAAGCTAGATCAGCTCAGCAGATAATTACTGGTATAGTGAAGGCAGAGTAGTGTATTTGAGAAGCAGAAAGATGGGAAAACTCCTTCAATACTTCCCATCTTTGGCACTGTCCAGAAGACAGAGACTGGAGGTCATCTGTCATGTCCAGAATGAATGTGCTGCCTGGAACATTTAATTCTTGTTGAAAGTGGTAGATAGGTCACCCAGTGGTTTTGGAGACTGTCAAAGTATATAATTGAGATGTAATTGAAATTAGGTAGTGCTTTTTCTTACCCGTGCTGCCAGCCCATCCTGCTCACTGTTGCATGGTGAGCAGAAGAGGCTGGGTGGTGCTTCTTCAAAGGAGAGAGAGGATAAGACTTGGAAGTGTTAGATTCTGTGACAGATTTGGAGGACAAATAGAATCAGAAAATGGGAGGAAAAACCAGATGAAAGTCTGTAGATGACTAGCTATTCAAATGAGATAGGCCAGGGTTTTTTAGCTTGCTCATTTATTGTAGTTTATTTCAGTTTCCTCTTTCATCCTTCTTGTCTGTCTTCCCCAAGGTGAAGAGTTCATTACTGGTAAGACTACACAGGTTATCAGAGTTTACTTTTTCCACCCCTGATTGTAGATGTGGCCAAAATCCACTGATTTTGTTATGGGTAGAAAGTAGCCATGCTGCTTCACACGGGGTTTAGCTTTTCAGGGCTGCCTGGTCAGCAGGATTTTTTCCTATTTAGCCTTGCAGGTTGAGCTTCTCTTTGTACATTCAAGGAAATTGTCAGCATGCAGAGTGGTGATTTATAAAATACTTAAAAGCAAAAATTAACAGAAACCTGTGCAAGATAGGCAAAGCCCATTAGCACACTGAAAAACAGATGAGAGAAAGAAGCAAGGGTTGTTCTGATAGAAACCATAGGGAAAAAGTCAAAATTAGAGGGAGTATGGAGGACATTGCCCTACAGAACATTTGAAGGTGAGAGCAAGAAGAATGAATGTGATTCCAAAGGCAATAGGGCTTCCTTTGAAGTTGGGAAAATTTGCCAGACTTTGTACAAGGTCTGTTTAAATAAAGACTGTCTGCAAGACTGGATGTAATATTTGGTTATTAAGTAAAAGGGCATCTGCTCTCATAAAAGCCACCCTGTTTTGTTCATGTATGTTATTGGCTATTTTCCTACTTTGTACAGGCTTTCTATAGAATAAGCTCATGGCAGCCTGACAAATGGAGCATTTATTGTGGCTAAAAGTACTGTAAACAAAACCAAAATAGCAAGTTTTATTGGCTTTTATAATACATTTCAATTTTTAAAATTGGCAGTAATATAGTGGAATTCAGTGTTTTAGGACCCAAATGTTGTTATCTGAAAACAGGGGACTTCATTTCCCAGTTCTTTTTGCTCTCCTCTACAGAGCTGTTTTTTCTATTTGCTGCTCACGCCCATGTGTTGTCGAAACAGATTCTAATAAGAAACATTTACAGACTTAGTTGCTCGTTCACGTGCAGCTCCACATAAATGCATTGCCTGCATTTGTTCTCATCTGTTTAAAAAAGTAATTAGTTGCCTTTGAATTTTGAAGAAAATCATGATTTGAGTCTGCTTCTCATATTGTCTTGTTATGAGCTGAAGCATATGGAACCTTCATTATAAGTAAAACAAGATAAACTCTCCAAGGTAACAAAGAAACCTCCTTGAAATGACTATGAAAATTAAATATCTGTCTTTCCTACATAGATTTGATCCAGCAATCATTATTCAAATAGAAATTCCAATGAAGACCAGAGGAATTTTGCTGGAATAAAAGAGTTTATGATTAAATTCTGTTGGAATCAGTAGCAGTGTTGAACCTGGTTCCAGCAGGACCCTCTGTTGTCTTCCTAGGGAAAGAAGAGTTTCTTTGTTTTCTCAGCTGAACTTAATGTCATACTTTTCAAGATATCCTTGAAAATAAATGTAGAAGCTTTGAAGGCAAGGCATTAGTTGTGGGCTTCTGTTTAAGAAGAGGTAAATGTCAAAATAGTACGTGGCATTTGCCTGTAGCAGGTGGGTGGTGGTAATGACCCAGCATTGCTGGTTAGTGATAAGAATGCCATAATTGAGTTAAATGAATTTTAAAAACAAAAGAAATTTTTCCCCATAGCAAAAGTTTAAGTATTTATGTCTTCTTGTTCTAAAACAAGTGAAGTGCCATTGATCAATTTAAGGTATTGGTCATTCAGAAGCAGAATCATAGAAAAATTGACCAGTTTTATCAGAGATAGAGTATTCATGTTTGATCCATGTGAGGAGAGGGAAAAGGGGAATGTTTTGTTACAGTGTAGGCTGAGACATTAAATTTGAATGGCAAAAAGTGAAGTCCTTTCTGCCTCCTATGTTGCTTAAAGCACTCATGAGCTTATTTGTGCTGGTGTGTGTGTTTAGTGTGTGGCTGAGGAGCCATGGGAGGAGTTTCTCATGTCCAGGATGGTTTTTGTTCAGGAGCTGTCTGAGGAAAGCTTGCTCATTATGGCTATGTACTGTTTGTGTTTTCTTTAATGGAATGTGTGAACGTATTTTCTTTTAAAGAGTTCTAAAGAAAGTAGGCTATTTGTCTATCCCGTTTTTGCAGTATTATGTAGCACAAAGACACTTTTGGTTCTGTTTTTGTTTTCTGTAACATCTCCATAGATGACTTAAAGTGTTTCTGGAATCAGTTACCAAAGAAGTGAAGCAATATTAACTAAAGGGAAAAACCGATCCATCTTCTTCAGACACATATTCCAGGTTTTGTATTTCATTTAAAGTTTATAAATGAAGTTACCTCACAACAGAAGAAAAGCTTTTTTCCTAGAATTTAATTATCCTTCTACTTGATTGAGCTTCAATGTCTACTGGTCTGGATTCATGTTGATCATTGCAAGAACAGAGGAGGTCTTATATTTCTTAATTATTTTGCTTTAATATGAAATAAAAAATCTTGTGAACGTCACAAAGCAACAGCAACAAAAAATACTCTTTATCCATTTGTTATGTCTTTGGTGTGTCACTTTTGGAAGTATTTTTTCAACTCAAAACATGTAATCTTTGCCTGAAAATTTGATTGCAGCTGTCACTTTTAAAACATATTCATGAAATATGAAAAGAAATGGGGGGTTATTTTTCTCCTTTCCTGACCTTTTTTTTTTAATATATATATTTGGCAGGATTTAATAATGTGTGTATAACTGTATAATCCATTTTGTATCTGTGTTAATAGGCAATTTAATTTCTTAGTCTCTCCAATTCAAAAGTTGCTGGTGGTAAGGCACTGCTGTGTGTCTGTGTGCATGGATTTCTCCTGACAGTGGGTTTAGAGCACTTCTTTGGAGCTAGTGGATCTGAAATATGCCCTTGTGACCTTTTGAAATAGGGAAAGGCTCTTGGTGATGGTGGAGAAGGGATTGTGTGTTGGTCATTCATTTAAGTGAAGCTGTGGAGGGAAGATTGAGCCATAATTCTGCAGATGCTTCCATGGGACAATGGAGCACAATAGGGAATGAATAAGACTCTTGGATAATGATAAAGCTTTTGCTGGACCTGGCAAAGAAGCACACTTGGCTTTTTGAAACAGATGATCACACCTTTGATCTCTTTTCAAGGACTGGGGATTTATGTCATGGTTCCAAAGGAAGTATTTCTGAAGTTAATCCTGCTGGTGACCTGCAAAAGAGAGGATGCTGTTGGATGCACCTACGTGCTCACAGTTGTGCTTGTGGAGTTACTGTCAGCATCCAGAGGGGAGGCAGTTGCACAATTGAAATGGGAGCTGACTGTTCAGGGCTCTCAGATATTTCTTAGCCAGCACTGCTGCAGTTGTAATAAATCTTAACTTGTGCTTAGAAGGAAGGAAAAAGGGAAAAATTTTTGCTAGTGTGTAAACCTGAGCAAAATCTAAGGAGAAAAGCTTACTAGATCAAGTAGTTGCCATGTAGAATACATTAATATACATCACTACTAAATAAAATACACTTGAAAACTATTAAAAAAGAAAAGAAAAGAAAATGTATATGTATTTATAATTAAATAAAAATTCTCCTTCAGAATTTCCTAAGCAGAAGCCCTTAACTTTGATGATGCTTGGTCGGCTTCCAGAGTTGATTTTGATTTTGAAACAGGTGAACACTGTAAAGAGCTTCCTTTTGCTTAGTTAGTAAGTTTATAAACAAAGAAGTTTTTCAGTGCAGGAATTATTGAATCTTTGATATAGGACTCGGGTTTTCATACTTTAAATTGTTCTAACCAGATGCATCAACCAACTAACCAGAGTGTAATGGTAGTCTTCAGAAAACACAATTTAATTTGCTCTCTTTCTCCTTTAAGGTGGTTTCCCCTAGAATCCAGACAAGGGAAGAGAACTAAAGACAGAGGAGAAATAAATGTCAATATTCAGTTTATGAGGAATAACATGACAGCAAGTATGTTTGACTTGTCAATGAAGGACAAAACCAAATCCCCATTTGCTAAACTAAAAGACAAAATGAAGGGTCGGAAAAACGATGGGACGTTTTCAGATACATCCTCTGCAATCATCCCAAGCACTCACACACCTGAGGCAAATCTAGAGGTGTGCAGTGGTGAGGTGCAAATGAAATCAAAACCAAAAAAACCTTTCCTCTTGGGACCTCAGCGGCTGTCCTCAGCTCACTCCATGTCGGATCTGACAGGACCACACGTCTCCTCAGAGAAAATGAAATCCAGCACTGTTGGCTACACCCACCTTTTCAAGCGTCAGCTGGAGTCCTTTGGTTCAGTTGATGAAGGGGGTAAGTAAAACTCATGACCTTTACAGTTACAGCTCACTGCTGTTGGAGCTTTCAGAATCTGCTACTTTAGTTTATGAAGCACTTACAAGGCCAAAATGTTAAGAGATATCATTGGCCCATTTTTACACTTTCTTTAATTGCTGGTAACTCATGATTGCTGTTTCTGAGCAATAAATTATATTGCTCAAGATGTATGATAATTTAGCTTTTTCTCTTATTGTGTCCTCATCTGAGAGTATATTGCATTCCAGAGGAGATGCTAGGCAAAATCTCATGAGAAGTCTAATTACAAAGTCAAAAACTATTGCCAAATTTTAAACCTGATTTATAAAGAACTGAAAACACTTTGCATCGCTCAAAGTTATTATGCAGCAACATACTATTGTCTCTTTCTGGAATGGCACACCAGTCATAGCTGTCTTCTCTGCAGAACTTTTTTTCATGCAGGAAACAAAATATTCCTGTGGTGCCTATCCATAAACATTTCTGAAACATGAAATCAAGGCCACAGCTGTTAATTCTTTTTTAATAGGTTAGTTACTCACCAGTGTTCTCAACTGAGACTCAATTGCAAAGCCTCTAGATCTAAGCTAAAATGGGTTTTCTGCATGTCATAAACTGTGATATAGTGTCTCATTGATAATATACTAATGACAGATTGTTTGCAGGGAGTCTAAAATCTCCACACAGAAGGACATTAAGTGTTGATACTTCTAAAATGAGCCAACTTGACAGCACAGTTGATGAAACTGCACTTGAAGCACAAAATGACCCGTTTAATGTGAGTGCTTCGTTACCCCAAAAATTTGCTACACTGCCAAGACAGAAGAATCCATTTGAAGAAAGCCCAGCAACGTGGGATCAAAACATAAGTCTGTTTTCCAAACCTGTTGAGATCAGAAAGGAAATTAAAAAGGAGAAAAAAGAGAAAGTTAGTCTTTTTGAAAGAGTGACTGGAAAAAAAGATAGCAAGAGGTCAGATAAACTTAGCAATGGAGGATCAGAGAGTTCTACTGACTTGAAATCACCGAGTGTGTTTGGGGAAGCTCATCAGGAGAGTTTTGATTATGATTCGACTAATCCATTTATGGCAAACTTCAAGCCTACAAGCATGTTGCCATCTTCAAGGTAGGCTTTTGCTGTATTTCAATCTGATATCTTGAACATGTTATATAAATGAAAATGTGAAGTGTTGAGGAACACAATCTTTGTGCTTTGTACACGTTTAAATCAGTGCTTGTCTGTTTCTAAGTATGTTACAAACTTTTTATATAATTTGATCGTTTCCTACTTTGTTTTGAAGTGACTTCTTTTTTTCCTAATGTGCTGTGAAGGTTCTTGGGTGCTTGTATTTGTGGAAGACCTTGTTTGTGCTTCAGAATGGGCTATCCCTGAAGTCTTCTGCTTTAACTGAACATTCATTGCTAATTTATTACTTTGACTTAAGTCAGGTTTTGAGAGGGAAAGGTTTCAAGTCTGAGGGGAAGAAACTGAATAAAACAGTGATGCAAATGGGAGTAGTGAAGAGAAATCCTGTGGATGTCACTGTTTGGGGAAAAAAAAAAGAAAAAAAAGTATTTAGGCTGTATATGTTAGAGTACAAGAATTAAAGAACGTTCTGTTTCTAAATGGGAGCACCCACATGAACTCTTATCTCACGTGAATTCACTGGGCTCGCTGCAGCTTTGCTGAGTTGTGTGTATTGAAATTGCTGCCCAAGACAGCAGTTTATGTCTTGAGCAGAATGAATTAAGTTACAGGGCTGATAAGAAACTTTGATTTAAATAATCCATTTTAATCTTTGTTTGTCTATCAGTGCTTTACTTGTTTTCCTTAAGAAAAAGTGTAACCCACAGTTAGTTTCCTTCCTGGGTTTTGTTTGCTAGTGAGAAAGATACAGTCTGTCTCTCTTTATACATGTAGAAATATATATATATATATATTTATGTACACTGCTACCAACATATACTGTTCACAATAGATAGATGTTTAAGAAGTTAATTAGCTTTCATTCCTTTGCATTCTTTCCTTATTTTTTTTTGTATATAAATGCTATTAGCAGTCCTTGCTTTTTCAAAGTAATGATTCCTTTTTGTGTAATGATTTATATTTGGTAGAAAGTACATTTGAAATTAAAATGCTTCAAACTGGAATCCAGAAGCTGTAAAATCAATCACTGTTTTAAATGGAAAACATGGTTCTAAAAAAATTCACCTTTTCCTGTGTATTAATTTCTTAATTAATGACACAAGAGTAGTTTCTTTAAAAAAAAAAAAATGTTTTTTGTTATCTTGTTCTCTTAGAACAGAGAGATCTTATTGTGTCCCAGCTCAGTTTTTTTCATGGATTAGAATGCATGCACTACTGACTTAAACTTAGAACCATTTTCTTAACAAAACTAATCATGGATGTGAATTAGGGAAATGAACTGAAATGGATCTGCTGCAGGAAAGAATTTGTTGCTACAAGGTCATCCGACCTCAACAAATTATCTTCTTAGTGCCTTCTATAAGTCCAGTCAGTTCCTTGTGTCTTAAATAATGTGTTTATAGATAATCTGAGAATATTTTTAATTTAATGAAGTATTTCTCTGGATTAGCAAAAGATTAGGTTCTAGCTTGGTTTGTCAGAGGTTAAACTTCCATTTAAATAAGTTCCTTTAAAGAGAAATAATTCAAATAACAATTAAAATTGCATAGCATTTAATTTTTTTGTAAATGAAACACTGTTCAGGCAGATGCTAGATATAAATAGCGAAATCTTTTGAAGTTCTTGAATGCAGCAGATCATGATAAATATAAAACTTAATGGTAATCATGATGGACTTCTTTTCTTTGTTTTGTAATTAAAAAGCTCATCACAGTGCCCATTCAGAAGGACTCTAGTCATTTGTTTCTGTCTTTGTATGAGAGTCCCTTTGACTAGTTTTTGACTTTTATGTAAACATAAACTTTTGATAAGACAAATAGATACTATTTTATTTTCAAAAAGCCAAAAATAATAAATATTCTGACCTTTTTTTTGAGACAGCTATTAAGGCATAATATCTGGTATGCAGTAAGTTAAGTTAGGAGCTCTTGATTTTTATATGTTCCATTACAATGTTCTGTACAAACCTTTCCGACTTAGTTTACTTTCTTTCAAATGTATCTTATACAATTATTTTCTTTTGAAGTAGAAACTAATACAAAATGTGCATATTTAATTAGTTTACAGTTTAAGTTTACCTTTTATCTGCGGAGGATTTCTCGAATGGAATCCGTTTTTAACTTTTTGAACCAGTAATGCTGTAGAAAGAACTGTGTGGATATGTGGGCACAAAATAAATGAGGCTGGGTAACAAATTCAGTATGCAGGAAGCACAGACAGGGAAATTAGACTTTGAGTTATTTCTCACTCAGTGTGCTATAAAGCTCTTTAGGATGGGTCCCATTTCTGCAGGTAAACCAGGCAGTATATTTTTATGAAGGTGTGCCCAAAATCAGTGTTCTGTTGTGGATCAGGTGTTTGCAGGTGGATGTCCCAGTTAACCCCACTTAGCCAGGCCTTGGTTTGGGTGACGGAACATCTGAGCTGGATTCCTGTCTGATGAAATCCCACTGGAGGATCTATTCCAGGAGTGCACTGTAGCCATAAAACATCCAGTCTGTGGGACCAGGCTGGACAGAGAGCAAAGTGGAAGGAAAAAACCCAACCCATAGCAACCTTCATTCTCAACCCCCAAAAAAAAATCAACCAAACCCAGCTCCTTCATGTTTGCAGTGTGAATGTCACGTTCTCAGTGCTGATGAGGCCACATCTGTAACCTTAGTGGGAGTGTTTTCAGTGGCTTTGGTGAACCTTGGGTCAGCCTTAAGTCCATCCTAACGAATTGTGGTTGGTAGTGTTGACTGAGCAGTAACAACGTGGAGAACAGCAGCTCACGACATCAGCTGGGTGAGATGCTGAGCAGCTCTTCACCAGCCCGTCCTGCAGTGCTTAGCTGGCTGTCTGCACACTCTGGCAACTAATTACTCTTGCTTCCTAATTAAACAAATGAAGATAAGTACATCTTCCACGTGTTGCTCAGCTGCTGATCCAAAAATTATAGAAGTGGTTCGGCAACACTTGTAGGATTTTTTTTCCAAAAGCAAGTCTGCCAGGATTCTTTGAAAATTGTTATTTATTTTTATTGCTATTATTTATTTTATTTATTATTGCTGTTTCAGGAAGGTGTTAGAAGGTTTTTGAAAAAGCAAAACAAAACCTATTTAGTTTGTATATAATACTTATTGATAGGAAATCACAAAATATGGACACCTAATTTCTGTTAATTTCAGATCTGACAAAGGCTTGACAAAGTTCCCTGGCTTTGGCTAAATCTGTAAAATAGGCATGATACTTTACCTCCTGGAAATGCTGAGTGGATAAATGAGTATTTTTAAAATGTTTTTATAGATATGATATTGCAGTGTTGTGTAAGTGTTAAGATTGGGAGTTCCATTGTCTGTTGTAGGCATAGTAGAGATATTTATGAGCTGATTCCTGGACAATTTAAATTTGCAGGAGTCTCACAATGAAACAAAAAAAATGCTGGTTTTGCAAATACTACAAAATCTGTTAGTTCCAGAGGTTTCATATTTATTCAGCCAATGAAGAATTTTTAAGTAAACAACGTCTAGTGCTCTTAGCCAGTATTTACCAATAATAATTTTGGTTTTGTACTTCTTAATGCACTGTTTTGAAACTTTTACCTAATGTTGCCTTAAATTGCACTTATTGTTACAAATACTGCTATTGTCGTGGCTCTCAGGAGGTTAATTTGCAGTCAGAAGCCACGTGGCTTTTGTGTTGAACACAGTTAAAGAAACTGAGGGTGCTCCTGGAAAACAAAGATTGTTTTGTGCCGTAACCAAAGCTTTCGTTTTTCTGAAATTGTTTTTGTTTAGGAAAATACATGACACTACACTAGAGGCTAATAAACTGATGTGAAAATTTCTCAATTTACACCACTTGACAAGTGCTAAAAGAAAAGCATCTTTAATTTTAATGTGTTATTAGGACCTTTTTAGAGAGATTGTACAAGTTATTAACAAGGTCCTCTGAGACAGGAGACGGGTAATTAACAAGACCTACAGAAAGGGAGTTTAGGTAATTAACAAGATCTTAGGCACTGGACACAGGGAGACAAATAGTCCAATATTTAAAGCTGACAGGTTGTTACTAGTCAGATCGAATTCCAATCTGGGAAACCGGATTGGTAAGTGTTTGGGAGCTTTCTACTAAGCATTAAATATATATTATAATATATACACATACAAAAATAATGTCTGTGTCTGTATATACACAAATATGTATAGATGAATAGAGAAAAGCATTAAAAAAGCCCTCCTGAAGTAGCGTTTCCTTGACTTAACTATTGTTTTACTTCAGAGGAAAGAAGATAAAGCTTGTGTCTGCATACAGGTTACTCTTTATCTCAACTTGTAGCAATAAGTATGTTACATTCTAAGCAGCAACATGGATGATAGAATAGTGGAGGAGAAAGAAACTTGTGTCTTACTAGGATTCACTGTAACAATTAGGAATAATGCTTATATTTATAATATTTATCACTGGTGAATTGGAGCATTAATTATGATTTTTTTTTCAGTAATCTCTTACTGCTTCAGCAGTTTTTCAAATTCGCAACTCAAAAAGAAAAAGCACCAACCCAATCCTTCAACTCTTTTTCATCTTTCTGCTTGTAATTTCTGAATGTGGTGCTTTTCTTCAGCCTCTCTCCCACCTTCATCACATGTGGCTGTTAGAGCTGCCTGTCTCCTCAATGTCACGTGTTCCAAACAAATCAGGGACTGCAGTTTTGTTTTTCCCAATGGAGGCAATGTTTGGAATAAGCAATGTCTCTGCATTTTGATGTGGTCATTATTAGATTTGTTAAAAAACGAGTGAGGTGCCATGAAAACAGGAGGCTTTTGATAGCAGCCATGTGTTTGGATCCTATGAAATTCAGTCTGAAGAACAGCTGATGTCTGCTACATTTCAGCAAACATGAACGTTTGGAATGTGTGATGGTCAGTGGGTTAAAGAAGCTTTTGCAACATCCTGGTGTTCCTCTGGGTTTCTGTCGTCACTTGAGCTGTGACAGCGGAGCAGGTGCCTGTCTCGAGTCAGCTGAAGTTCTAAAGTAAAACCTGTTATCCCAAACCACACTGAGGGTGAGTTATTAGTGCAATAACTTCAGCATAATCAAAGTCACTGTGAAATGGTTTCAGTCTTGCAGAGTTACTGGCAACAGCTTCATTGGAATGAACCCCAAAAGTTGCCTGATGAGAGCAAAGGGTTGTAGTGGCTGTGTATTTCTCTGCCAAATAGGAAATCCAGTGTACAATGCAATTCACTCTTTCTACTTTTCACATGCCTTTTTCAGCAATGTCGCTCTCTAGATATTGCTGTGCTTGCAATAAGGTCTGTTAAGACATTTTAGCACATTTATTTCTCACTTAGTAAAAAAATTGACATCAGGTGAGCTATGGTATTTTGAGATATTGTTTCCTCTGTCAGTGTTAGCATGTTTTATTTTAAGAACAGTGTACTTCTGCATTGCTTTTCTTGAAATTAATAATTTTTTTCAGTTCTCTACTGAAATTTGACTAGACTTTAGTCAGCTGTGATCTACAGTGTAGGTAGAATATTGATGGACTATGACAGTGCTTTAGTTGTACTCTAGACTGTTAATATTTGTTAATTCAGTGTGGTAAAGCTGTCAGTGGAACATTATTTCAACAAGAGAAGTACACTGGGGGTACATGAGAGGTAAAGAGAAATTACAGAACAGGCAGAAGTCATGCAGAGATTCTTGGTCTGTCCTGCCAGGACTGTTATCATCTGATTTAAAAGATCACTGCATGTGATAAGAGAATAATGAAATCTTTTGCAAAGTTCCTACAAAGCAGAGGTCACAGCATTTGGGACATGACTAAAGTGGGCTGGAGCAATCAGTTCTTTGAGGGATATTGTAGAAATACTTGATATTAATCTTGACTTTTGCAGGCTCCTCACGCGCAATCAGTCACTCCTCATTAGTTGACTGTTTTAGGAATACTGTTAGGAAAGTTCATCCTGCTGGCTGCATGACAAGATTTTTTCAAGCTTTCACTGTCTCTTGGTGCACATTAGGGCATGCGAAATCTTTTTTGAGAGGATGCATGAGGCATATTATCTTTCCCAAGGGAAGATGCGCTGCCTGTTCTATTTCATTTTAAAAAAGAATAATTTGTTCTATTGTTCCTTAATTAATAAATGCAGAAACTATATAAAAGCAATACACTATTTTTTCCTGTTTCATTATAAGAACTAAGGATTAGTTCTACTCTTTTAATAATTCAAAAATGGATCTGTCAGTTTAAGTGTAAAATGTAATTTTAGGATTATTTGATTTGTTTGTTTGTTTGTTTGTTGTTGACTTAGAGATCACTAACAATAAGGTCTTCCAGTGGAGATGCTGGCACAACTTTTAGTCTAACAGTTCTTTAGTGGTCTCTTGAGAAAAAACTTCTTTGTTATAGCACAACTCCTAGTAAAAGGATAAATATTTATATACTTAAAATTCTAACTAATCAAGAAAAGGCAGTGATAGCCACAAAACCTGATCCTCTTTTTGTGTCCTGCCTGGGTTACCCAAGCTCCAAAAGGCCACGGAACATGGCTTGACAGCACAACAATTTATACAGTGAAGTGTCTTAAGTGATGTTCCCCAGAATCTAATTGCAAAATAAATGGTAATATGCTTATTCTGTACTTGTTTAGCTGCCAGACAAGACAGTCATTCCTTCTCAGAATATAAACTGAGCTCTGCACTGCCAGGCACAGCAGGCTGACAATATTATGTGGAAGGCTAAGTTTCTGAATTTCATTAACTGTATCTGATTTTATTAATTTTTTTTCCTAGTGCAATAGTAATAACCTAAATGACATCCTAATATTTCAAGATTTTGATATATGTTGTGAGAATGCAAAGAAAAATGCCTGAGCACTGTATTAAGAATCAGTCCAAAGACAAAGAAGTAGGACAGGAATTGGAACTTCAACTCTAATGAAAAATGAATATGGCAGAGCTTTGCTAATTACCTGTATGCACATTCCATATTAAAGGAAAGAAACTGAAAGCTCACACTTAGCTCATAGGTATAATGGATATTTTACAGAATGTTAAGCTAACATAAATTTTAATACTTTAAATTGTAATGATTAATGTAAGTATCCTAATTTTAATTTCTAATAGTATACACTACTATCATGTAACTAATATGAATAGCAAAAGATAAATAAAATGCGTTTGCTCCTTAAGAAAATACTCTTTCCATGGAGCATAATTTAGGAGTCTGATTCCCATTCATTATGTTGTCTGACTAAATGGCACTAAAATGTTTAAATCAGTTATAGGAAAGATTTGATAAAGATTGTTTTAATCTCTAGGCATTCAGAAGCTAAATATTTAAGCAGCCACTAGACCTGATGTTTGAATTTTTAACTACCATTAAACTTCAATAGACAGAATTATAAGATGCAGTCATAAACTTGAGCTTGTGACACATCCTGAACTCAGCTCCACTGTATTCTTCCTATACAGACTCTAAATTGTCAACATGCAATGGAAGTATTTAATTACCATTTTAAAAAAGTGTTATCAAAAAGAAAAAGTTTCATGTAGTTCTAATGAAATGTTTTTAAGTAGAGAAAATAACAACAAAGTACAAAATAATATTCTGACTATGATTATGAAATAGTAACCCAAACCACTCTACAGAATCAGCACTGCAGTGTCTCTGTCTCCATTATTAGTTTATACTATTTTTATTTCTCAGCACTTTCTCCCCTCAGGATCAGGACAATAGAAAAGGGTTCTCATCTCAGATGAGATAAAATTTATATCTAAGCTAATAAAACCCCCGAAATTAAAAAAAAAACTTTACTGTTCAAGAAAAATGTAAAAAAGAAAGTTATATCCAAAGCTGTAAAATAATATGGAACAGTAAAATAATGGTTATGATTTAATCTGGTAAAAATGTCTGTTATATAAAGTAACTGTCAAGGACACTAATTGAGTTCCCAGATGAGTGAAATGGGGGACAGGAATAATTGTTGTGCTGGACTGGAGAAGTCTGTTCTACCAGGAGAGGGGTAGGGGAGATGGGCAAGTTGGGTGGCTCGGTGTCACTTCCATGGTCCTGCTGCAGCTGATTTTTAATCTGTGCTTGGGGATTTACCTCCCTTTTAGTGGCTCCTGTCTTGAAGGCGAACTGAGAGAACGAAAGTTTGTTACTTGTAAGAGACAAAATGTTAAAAATCAGTGTGAGACATCACCTGGAGGCACATAAGGCACATGAAAACTCCATTTGTTAGAAAAGAATTATCTTTTTTACTTGTAAACTGAGCAAATTTAGGTTGGGAATAATTGGCAAACAATAATATAAAATCCCGCAGTGCCAACTTTTCACAATCACTGTTCACACAAAGTCTCACTCAAAAAAACCCTACAAAAATCCAAAAAAGAGACTTTTTTCCCAAGCTATGAACATGTGAACTTCTTCCGTAGCAGGAGTTCCCTACCAGTTTATCAAACCCTGGGAAAAACCCCAGAGACTGGGTTATAACTAATGCTGTCACTATGAACTGTGACTGTAACACAGGAGAAAACAATGGTATTTTTTATAATTGTTTAGATCAACGATTTCAGAATGCTTTTAGGAAGTCAAGAGAATGGCTGCTCGAAGGAAGCTTGTGATGCTTGTGCAGTGTGGGCTGCAGTCCTAGAGATCTGTTTTATATAATTACTGCCAGCAATCAAGTGAGGTGGTAACTTCAGGGTTCTGTTATTGTGATGAAATTTAAATTAAAAAATAAATGCTCTCGTGAATTTCAGTGCACCGAACAGATAACTCCACCAACTGTTTGCATTCATAGTTTTACAGGATTTTCTTTTGAGGTGTTAGCTGCTCCTCAGACAGTGAGGCAGGGGTGCAGTGGTGGGAGTCTGCATCTGCTCACACTCACCTCAGGCTGGGAGCGCTGGCAGGAAACCCTGCAGAGCTCAGCGAGGCTGACGAGCTCCCTCCTTCCTTAGCAGACACTTTGATTTACAAAAATGTTATTATATGCAATCTCAGCACCTGTTTCTTCCTGGAGAAGCAGTATATTTTCTACAAATCTCCTTAACGTATGAGTAAGAGTCTTCATGGCATTTGGATTTTTATTGGGGAATATTTTAATAGCTTTTCGGGCTTTTTTTTTGCCAGTGTATTCAAATTTCTTCTTGCAAAATACGCAGATGTTCTTTTTTGTAATTGCAGTTATGATGTCCACAATTTTACAGAAACTATTGCAGACTTTTTACTGCTTAAAAAAAACCCCAAACAACTAGTCCATATTGCCAGTGATTTATACTTCTAATTTTGAAACGCAGCTTCTCATAGTCAGAACCGCTGCTTTCATTTTAAGCCGCCGCTGCAAAAAAGAGTCCCAGAACTTATTTCACGGAAACTATAAAGTCATTCAAGGCAGTGAAAGATCCTGCTTTTTTAACCTTTCAGAAAGTCACCCAGTTGAGCAGTCAGGCCGTATTATTCTATATCTTGTCTAACATGAGGAAACAGTCCCAAAAGAAAGATATCCCAAATTAACGCCACACTTCGTTAAATAGAGACATTCTTGGTTTTCACCAAGCTAATTCGATCCAGTTCAGTTAACTCATTTTTTTTGTGCTGGGATCACGGACGGCAGCCGTGAATGGAGCGAGTTCATCATGTGTTTGACACATCAGCGTGAGGCTGAAAGGAGGCTGGGAGGGAGGGACTCTGCCTTTGGCTGGGCACACAATACCCGATGAAAAAGGGCCCTCGTTCAAAAGGGGTCTCCAGCAAACGGGGCAGACTGCTGGGGATCACTGTTACAAGCAGGTAGAATGGGAATTGGCCAGACTCGATTCCTCAGACACCTCTGGGTTTCTGGTTGTGACTGTTCCTCTCATCCAGGCTCTGTCAAACACTTTCAGATGGTTTACAGGACTTCGGTGTGAGCAAAAGTTTGCCTGCTTTGGAAATTCAAAATCTTGTACAGACTAAAAAAAAAAAAGTAAAACCACGAAATTTTAAAATAAAAAAAATCTTTACAGAAAAATATCATCATTTATATTTTACATATTTTTAGTTCATAAATTTTTGGCCTTCCACTTCTATACCATGAAATATGGTTATTAATATGTTAATATGGCTTATAAATTCAGATAACAGAGTGACAAACAGTCACAAAATATATGTTCCCTAATAGAAAAAAATCTTTAAAATAATAAAAAAAAGTATATTTTTGTAGCTCTCAGTCACGCATCACCCTCAGAGCCAGTACATGCAGTCTAACAAAAAAGATTCTGTGATGTGAAAGAACGTGTCTGCTGTGGTGCTACCAAGTAAATAATATTTGTGAGCCATGTCCAGGTTGTGAACACATTTTCAGAGAATGTTTTCTCTCCAAACTTGCTGTAGCAAGTACATAAGAGCACAGCATCACTGATTTTTGAAGATAATTGCTAGTAATTACACCAGCCTGAGTGGACAGTTTCTTAAGCCTGACATTTAGACAGTGGCTGTTTTTATCAGTATCAACAACACTATGAAAGAGCTTTGCTTTCTGGATGTGCACAATAATTACTAGGTTTATAAAAAATAGATTATTTACTCAGTTTTAAGTACAAAATAAATGTAGATGACAGAAGATTACTTTTTACCCTAAGTTGGTGATCTCACTGGAATTTCTGCAGGAACTTTCTCCTCCAGGAGCTGCCATGAAAGCTGGGAATATGTGTTAGTCTGTGGGGTTTGGTTGGTGGTTTTTATCAGTCTCATCCCAAGGTTTCTAGGATATTTCATTTTAAGTAGCACTCCATGCTTAGAAGCTCAAGCTAAGTGTAGAGATCACAGGAGAGATAAGAAAGCCAAATCCATAATAGCCTTTCTTGCATTTCTTAATTAGTTATTCAAATTTTATGACAAAAAAATTATGAAAAATACAAAGAATTGCTAACAAAGAATACATTAAAATTTCCTTTAATTTGTAGTATTTTCTTTTCCTAAATTTAAAAAATCAAGAAAATAAACCATATTAAATACTTTGTAGCTGTGTGTCTAATTCAGCTGTGTATTCTAGCAGATGTTTTGGTCAAATAAGTGTGCATTGCTAATATTTGTTTGGTGTTTTTTTTTTCCCACAGTTTTAATGTGAATCCTTCTGGCACTGAGGATCTCAGGAAAAAAACGGTGAGTAATGAAATGTTATGGAAAGCCATCAGTTAATGCCAGCTAATTGGTACTTGTATAAGCTTATAAGCTTTTATTCTTTTTTGACCTCTTATATGGAAATGTTGGGGTGTTTTTTGGTTTGGTGGTTTTTTATTGTTTTCTT
>VXBU01012155.1:753286-906495 GCA_013400315.1 Bombycilla garrulus
AAATCTAAATAGAAAAGCAGTGGCTTAATGTAAAACTCAGTATGGAATTGAGCTGTGATATGATGAAGAAGGAAATATTTAGTTCTTTGCACAAAAAGTAAAAAAAAACTGCAAAACCTGAGTTTTTGGGAGTGGTTTAGATGACTCTAGAGAAGAAATGGTCAACTCTGCACTAGGCAGTGATGTATTAGTTGACCAGGCAGGAGTTTACCATCACTGTAATAAGAGACTTGAGGACAGTCTTCAGAAGGCAGATCAAAATTGAAATTATGACCTGATACATGGTAGGATTCTTAATACACATAACACATGAACGGATGAAAACACTAAAAAATTAAAATACTAGAAGGTATTATTCAAAACCCTTTTGTTTCTAAATGTACTGAGAATAAATTGTGTACTAAGAACAGACAAAAAAAATAATCCACAGATTGCCTGAGCAGTGTCTTTGTTTGAAGGAAAATG
This sequence comes from Bombycilla garrulus, assembly GCA_013400315.1. Lineage (NCBI taxonomy): Eukaryota > Metazoa > Chordata > Aves > Passeriformes > Bombycillidae > Bombycilla > Bombycilla garrulus. The sequence goes on from VXBU01012155.1 coordinate 753,752, forward strand.
TGGTCTTGCTAGAATTTATTCTGTGAATAGATGACATCTTTAAAAGTGGGTTTGTTTTCAATCTCTAAAATATATAGAAAACAAGTTTCACAAGCAAATATGACTTTGTACTGTTTGTTTTCTGCTGGTTTATGTAAATGATTTGTAATAACATTTGATGTTATTGTAAAGGCCCAAGTTTTTATAATGTAAGTAGCTGGTGGGAGATGTCAGAGTATTTGAAGGCTGCCTTTGATCAGATAGTAAACTGAATTCTACCAGGCAGTTACTTAATCTCTGACAAAAAGAGACATCAAAAAATTGATTTAACTTAGCAGCCATTGTCTGTAAAGTAACCATAATTACAGTTTCTATGTGCTTGCAAATGTACTACTGCAAATCATGTAATTTATTGCTGGTAAAAGCATTGGTTTAATTCTTTTAAGAAATAAGATGTGAATTGTTTTATTTAAAGGATTTAAAGGTGATAAAAGAAATCCTTGATGATTTTTCTTTTGGAATACCAGCCATCCTAAATGTCAGTTGTAGGATTATGAGGTGGTGCTCATTTAATGCAAAATACAAATTAGGTGGGGAAGAAACCCTATCTCAACCTTAGTTTTGAATGAAACCATTTGAATTTCTTTTTAAATATTCAGGATTGCTTTCTAAGGTGTTTGAAGTAATTTATTATTAGATTCTGTAATATTAGCCCTCACCAAGTTATTATATTTCTTCCTTGTGCATATTATTTAGTAATTATGTTTGTATGTCTTCTCCTCTGATGCCAACACCTGTCTCTGAAAGCAGTGTTTAAATGGGAGCAATAGCCAGTTGAAAGGGCAGCGTGAGCTCTTTAAGGCCTAATTAAGAACTGAAAGGAAGATGAAGTAAGTAGGACAAAAGATGTGAAAGTAGCTTAGATGATATTCCCAGAGCAGAATTCCTCATTAGAACAATGAAGAGATGATCAGGGATTGCCAGGCCTTCATTTTATCTTCATTTCCTCTGGCTGGCAGCGTGTACCCCACCAGGGTTTTGTAGCTGAGACAATCATTCTTTGCATGACTTGTTTAGAATTTTTTTTTTTTAATAATTCATTGTAAGATTATTGTTATGCATTAAAACTCTGGTATCAATTTTTGTAAAGAAATAAGTGTTCCTTACACATTTAAGTATCACCTACTGGCTCAAGCTGAACATACCAAATCTTCTTAATTTCAACAATATTAATTTCTAATACAAGCATCCTTCAGCTAGAATTTTCTTGCATAATTAATGTGATAGGTTAGATAGGTTATCCCCTCTGAAAATGTGTATGGAGCATGTGTATGATAAAACATCTTTAAATATATGACATAGAATTTTCCAGTAAAATTTTTTTTTATTGCATAATTAAAGTTATCATTGTGCCTTAATTCCTGCTCCTTTGCCAAATCAGAAAATTATGCAAACCCTATATTTCAGGCATATAAATGTTAATGGTGTTTTCTCCAGTGTGTACAAAAATATAGTAAAGGGAACAAAACTTAATAAAAAGTTTTATTTCCTTCTTGTAGAAGAAAATATGCTAAAAAATATGACCACAAAGTGAAGTTATTTTCTCTTCTCTGCTTGTTGAAAATCGATTACTAACCAATTTGTAAATTTCATCAGGTTAGCCATTTTAATAAAGTGGTATTTACTGATAACTTACAATCTCTTAACTTGGTACATTTAAAATACTGAATATATATCCATTAATGTGACATTAAATGTCTCAAGTGCAGAGAGAAACCCTGCACATATTTTTGAGATCTACTGTTAGAGTATAATTGATGGAGAGAGGCTGATCTGTCACACTTCAGCCTATTTGCAGGGCACCACCACTTTTAATTAGGTTCCTTTGAAAACTTTGGCCAGCTGCATATTTTAATGGGTCGACATGTGCCAATGTGCAAATATGGAGCTGTATGGGAAGAAAAGAATGGGGCATGGAAAAGGAATGAGTATGACTATTATGTGGTGTGCTTCTGAGCTGTGCAAGCTTTATAATTTTTAGTGACATGCTTCTACTGTAAACAAAAGCTATGCCGTGTGCCCTGTTAGAAGTGCAGGATTTTTTAGGTTCCATATCTTCTAAATGTTTCCATTTCTGTATGAAATGAAGCGTACTGCTGAACATGTCTAACAGGGCTGATACTTTTATAAACCAACACAAAAGAAGACATTCAAGTTTGCAGTCTTTTGGATCACATGTTGTCCTTTTTAAGATGACTGATTTGTCCATCTCTGCTAATACCTGCACTTACTGAGTCATCAGAAATTGTTACAGAAACAATCCTGTTTTCCCTACTGCTTAATTCTGGGCCTCTCCTGCTTTAAAGCAAGCAAGGTCATTTATAAGTACACAGTTGTTTCTGCCCCAAGTGCTCTGGTGCAAGTAAGATGCAACCTTTTACCTTCACCTAAAATTGAAAGTTTTATTATGTGATTCAGAAGCCAAGGCCTGGAGAGCCAATGGTGACTAAAAATATGAATATGAAAGACAGATGGGGGTCATTTAGAGCTGAGTAAATGCTTTGCTGTGGTGCTCTCGAGAGGTAAAGACTCAGAGATGTTACGGTAAGAGTTGAATTCTCAGGGCTCTTCTCTTGCCATTCTGTAATTAAGGTGGTTGGTTTCCCAAAATAAACCTGCCAGCTGTTGTTGTGGTCACTGCTCATATGTTCACTAACTCTGGCACACTGACTGTGTGTCCCCCTCACTGAGAAGATTTTTTTCTGAGATGACAGAGTGGGAAATGTTCCTCCAGCTGGGCAGCCCATCTCCAGTTGTCTGCTCCAGTGGTGGTGTTGGAGGGAAAAGCGCTGCAGCAAACAGAGGTGTTGCTGAAAGAAATTGCTTTTCGTGTCAACAGATGCACATGAGAAACATAAAAAGCAATAAACAATCTTCTGGGAACACTGATCTGCTTAATAAAACCTGGTGTTTTTCTACACTTACCTGCAGGAAGGAAATCCTTTTGATGCCACTGCAGGATACCGAAACCTCACTTACGAGGAGGTTCTGCAGGAGCTGGTGAAACACAAAGAGCAGCTCAAGAAGAAGGACACGCACATCCGCGAGCTCGAGGATTACATTGACAATCTGCTGGTGCGAGTGATGGAGGAAACCCCCAGCATTCTCCGAGTGCCATACGAACCTTCTCGGAAAGCTGGCAAATTTTCCAAAAGCTGAGATACCTGAGGGTACTTTCTGCTGAACACATTGGTGGAAGGAGATCACACTTTAATATTTTGACTTCTCTTCATTCCTTTTCTCCTAAGAAATTCCAGGAAGATCAGGAGAAGAGACAACAATGTGGGTTTTTTCCTTCTTTTTTTGTTTTTAATTCAAACACTAGCAGGGGCTGCCAAAAGTTGTTTTGTTAGGTTACCTAGGTAACTTTTTCTTTTCTTTTTAAAAACACCTTTAGGTACAGAATACTTAAATAATACATATTAATAATACATATTAAATATGTCCATGCAGTTTATATAATAGCTTAGTGTTCACCATGTGGCAGTTTCAACTGGGAAGCCTGTGCTGTTATGAATGTTATCTTGAATGATTATTGGTATTAGGTAAATATATTGATTCTCTTTCTGCAGCATGCCATCAAGACCACTGTTTCCAATCCAGTGTAGTACTCTACTAAACCTAAGTGTGGTTTGTTGCAATGGAATGTAGTTCTGCACATATTAGAGGAAAACAGTGATGCACAATCCTTGCAGACTAAATGCTGTATTCTGTACAATGTGCTTTTTATATAACAATGTAAAAAAAAAACAAAACCCAGTGCCATTTCTGTCATGGCACATGCTGGAGCCAGTTATTTTACACTTAAATGCTGAATTTTATGTATAATGAATCAACTTTGGTAGTGAGCTCATGGCATAAGGTTCTTTTGAGGATCTTTTTGTATGAAGTTACTGCATGCCTTTTATGTGTTAAAAGTACTTTGAACAGTGTTCACAGAGTCACAGCTACAGCTGGAGAAGTCAAGTATGGAACAAAGAAATGAGTACTCAAAGTCTCCTGCGATGAAAATGTAATAGAGATGGAGAAGCTGACTTAAATAGACACGATAAATCAATTTAAGGTTGAGTTTTACATGATATGTGTCTTAACTTTTTAAATCTTATGACAACAAAGTATATGCCTTTAGAAATAGGCCATGTTGCTTAAACACATATAGAGTACTTAGGCTGTCCATTAAAAATGTCTGTATTCCATGTAAATAGGTCTAAAAGTCAGTTTTCATTGAGGCAAATGAAAGAAGAATGTAGTAAATATCTTCCTGATCATTTAATAATCGATTGTAAAATGATGTATGGAAAAGGTATCTGTTATCCAATGAATTGGAAAAATATAGTGAGGAAGGTATAATGGGAACGTACTGTAGGAGAACCCTCAAAATATTAAGATGGAGAGATTTTAATTTCCTTAATAAGAGTCTTACTTGGATTTTTTGTTGCTGTGAAACAGTAAAATGTTATTTAAAACATGTACAGAGAATATTTTAGATTTGGATTTAAGATAACTGTCTTTTCCGCTCATTCTGCACCTGATCTGTTGGAATTTTTTACAGCACCATGACATGGCTACTGCTGAGGTGACCAAAAAGGCTTGAAATTAAATTCCATTTTTAAAACTGCAGAAATTGGTAATATCTTGAATACTTATAAGTAGAAGGGTTGAGAAAGTTCTGTCTGACTGCTTTTGATGTCATTAGTATTGTAGCACAGAATTATTCTAGTTACAGAAAAACTGTACAGATATTCTCAGATTTCATTTACTTATTTTTGGTTTTTTTGTCCTTTATTGTCTTCTTTTATTTAGGAACTACCTCCCATCCCCATTTAGCACTGTCCCTAAAATGTGTGCAGCCAGAGTTCCCAACCCTGCAGTGGGATCCCTTAGTGTGGATCCCTGTGCCTGGCTGGATGCTGAGACATCCCGGCCCTGCCCAGCTGTAGAGCTCTGCATTTGTATCTGGCAGTGCAGAAATCCATCCCACACCAGGCAGTCTCTCTCTCAGCCTAAGGATGTATCAAGTTTGGTACCTCAGAAACCACGTGAATGTTCTTTTGACCCGCTTAAGATCTCGATGACTGTAACTTTGTTGTGGTATATTCAAAGTGCCAAAGGTTGTGTACTAGTTTATGGTACATTTGCTGTTGGAAGTTGGGGTTTACACTCAATTAGATTTTCATTTTCTAATTACAGCAAGATGCATTTCAGTTACTCAGTATTTCCATAAAAGTTCTTAAACATTTTCAAATGCTTGGCCGAAGCCAGCGGTTTTCTCATGTTGTTGATGGGGAAATGTTCTGCAATTGTTTTGAATTCCACACTGATTTTCAGCTAACTGGTATGAGACCATCTCTAGTATCCAGAGTGCTTCAATCATCCTCACCAGTGAGGATTAACAGCTGCACTAACCAGACAATGTGCTCCAATGACTCCTCACATAAGCCAACTTATAATTATTAAAATGAAACTCTACTATATTTAGCACCTCTGAAATCACTTCTTTTAGAATGTAAATGTAGAATATCAAACTGCATAATTGACTAAAAGCAGATCATTTGACATATTTGCATACCGAGAACGATAAGCAGATTAAAGGTAGCGAAAAGATCAATTTTTGTGCATTAGTGAAGAAATTTAGTGAAGCTTTGAATGTGCTATCTAGTCTTTATCTGATCTCCAAGTGAATAAAAGCACCTTTTGTTTCTAACAATTTGTCAAGAAAGAGGAGAGAACAACAAATGCAATTTAGGAAAAGGTAAAGTTACTGAGAGAGGCAGAATGGGATAATAACAACTATGAAGATTTTTTTATAGTTTATATGTAAAGATACAGGCTGCTTTTGGAGCAGTTCTTAAAAGATTACATACATCATTTTCTGCTTAGAAGGAAAAGTTTAGCTTTTTTCCTATATTCTGTGATTATTTTTTAAAGCATCTCCACCCCACATGCTTTTGTTGAACCGTGCAGCTTTCAAATGCAAACTTTTCATACAGAGTAATTTGTATTTTGAAAACAAAGGAATTTCTGCTTTTCCCGTAGGATAAAATTGTGGACTTTCTTGTAGATCATTTTAAACCCAGACAAGCTTGCCACTTGTGGTCAGTCTTTCTTGCCCTTTAAAATATAGGGATGAAAATTTTGAACATCTCCGTATTGTTTTGATATTTTCTTTCCTAAATTAGCATGAGTTCATCCATGCATGCACTAAACTTTGAAATTATCCTCTGAAACAGCTCTGCTCATAGCCATGTATTTTGCTTACTTAAAAAGGACAAATATGAAGGCCATACTTGAACGTTGTAAGTCAGAAATATAAACTTTCTGCCATTCAAGAAGGATGTTTGATATTTATATATGTTACCTCTTGCTGCTGTATTTTACTTTTAGCTTGGTTTCCCACCTCCTAATGAATGTAGCATCCTCCCTAGATTATACATAACTGCATTTATTGCTATTGGCTCTGTGTCAAGAACTATTTGTAATTTTCCAGCTGTGGAAATGTTGCCTTCTAAAATACAGAAAGGTTTCATGATCTGGGGACCTGATGAAAATCATGCTCATTAGATACTAGCCTGCATTTCTTTCTGTACTGGATGCCCTTTCTTAGATGCATCTTAAAACAAACAGAACTGCTGTCTTAACGTGTTTACTGCTGCACTGGGGGTTTATTTACACTTCCAGCTTTTAAGAAAGATTATTGTCCTACATCAAGTATGTAAAGTGAGCTGATGCTTTTCTGCTCTTTATGCACCATTGCTGCTGTAGATACGATAGAGGCATTAGCTGGGCTTTTACAATGGTGGCTTTAGAGCATGTTGACTAACTTCCCCTTCTTTGAAGTACTTGCTGAAGGATTATAGCACTGCTGTGTTCATGATGCTAGATTTAAGGGTCTGTCAGCACTTTCGGTAGGAAACCCTATTTTCAGGGATTTATACCTTAAAAATTTCGATACAGTCGCTGGAAGTATTTGATATGCAATAGGTAGCACTTTAATCTGTTTATGAAGGGGTTTGAGATTTGTTTCTGTTGAAAAGGTCAGTCTTCTAAAGCATGGTGGGCATTTGCTTTATCTTTTATAATTTCTATGTTGAAGAAGCCACTGTATGTCACAAGTGGTCAAGCCATTCCTATTCATCTTAGAAGCTTCCAGTTGTCTTGTATTACAATGTATTATAAAAAGCTGAAGATCCAGGTTATATAGGAAGTCTGTAAAAGATGGGAACATTACCTAAGGGTTTTATTTTGTCTTGTGCAATCAATGGTAGTTTGTCTACATTTAATAATGGTACAGAATCATAACTATATGCACTTGTGAGAACTATAAACTTAGAATGCATGAAAAACTTTATTTTTGTTCCATTATTGCGACTTCAGACCCTTTAATTTGATTAATATGTTATCTTAATATTTTAATTTCTGTTCATTAAATAAATATTGCATGTCAAACGCTAATAAAGCACCACAATGCACTACCGCAGTATTTATTGAATTGTGACATTAATCTGTGTTATGCAAAGCATGTGACTCCTAAACTCCATGGTGTTTAGGCTCTCAGACCACAGAGAGGAGCATTTCCTTTGGGACAGCTCTAAATGAATATCCCAGATGTTTGCAGGGTAGCCATTGAGAGAAATCTCTTCAGTGGTGTCCAAAACTTAGAATTAGTGAAAAAAAAAAAGGTGTATTCTTAAGTGTCCTAATCTGTATGTCTTCTTTAGTATGGTATCTGCAATCCCTTTAAATGCACTGTTCCTCTGATGCCATGGCTATGTAAATATTACCAGGAGATCTTTGGCACTGCAGGCCAGAACCGCATTTAGCGTGAGAACAAACACTGTGCAAATTCTGATACGGAAAACATGACACATATTTCTCTTAATATTTAACAGAATAAAAACCTAGCCAGAATGACAGAAAACTGGAGCATCCTCCCCCATCACCCAGGAATATTTTTTTCAATGCTCCCACAAGTTTTTCTCCTCTTGCACAAAGCAGCGAAACAGCAAAGTCTGTCCCCTGACAAGAGCAGGTTTTCTGGGTGGTGAGGAGGTGTGGGGAGCGGTCTGGTTTGGGAGAAGAACATTGTGAATCTTCCACCCAGCTTCTGGGAGCTTTGAATTCCAAAGGGATGTGATTCCTTCCCTCACAGTTAATTTGCTCTGTGGGCCGATGTCAATACATTCATGGACTTAGAAAGCTGAAAAGGGTTCTTCTCTTGGAGGTGTCCTTGAGATGTGGTGGTTATGGGAAATCCCAGCCAGTTTGTGAGCTGCCCCTGGGCTTCCACACCTGTTGTTGTGCAGATTCCATCAGCTGTGTCTCCCCGTGGCTCACAGATTGTGTAACTGTCCTGTGTGAGAGCTGAGGAGTGAGGACACGAGGGGAGGGCGTGTTTCAGAAAGCCCCACACTGCCTGTTAAATACCAGTTGCCATCTGTAATTCACATCTGGGAACTAATCTCAGCTCCCGTGCCCATTTGAAAAGGGAGCCACACCATTTCCCTCCCTCAGAGGCATGATGTTTGTGAGCTGATACCAGCCACAATCCTGTTAATGATATGAGAGCCCAACTCCATTAAACAGCTCCCAGTTTCCCCAGCGTGAAGTTGTCTTTGGAGTTTTCATTATTAACCATCTCAACCCCCAATAAAGGTTTTCAAGGATATTTTAAATATAGTTTAGCAGTTAAAGAACTATTGAAATTAGATATAAACTAGAAGTATCATTAAAGACAATTCTCTCTCTAGTTGCACTTATTGAAGTTCTTTTTTAATGGAACCACAGAGAGTAAGAATCAAGATTTCATTTCCCTATTTTAATTTGTTTTTATGGGAGTGTTGTGCAAGTTCTGGCTGCAGCTCACTTGGGATATGTTGCCCTTTTGTACACATGGCATGTGTACACACAAACACTATAACACAAATTGTCTTTATAAATAATGACGATAAAAAATCCATCTCTTTTTCTGGATTAAGGAATTAAGGTTGGACTATTTTGTAATTTTATAAAAGACAGGAATAAGACTGTCTGCTAAAGGAAGCTGTTTTCTCTTTTCTGTACTACTTGCTGAGTAATTATGAGAGAAGGCTACCACACCGAGTGCAGCCCAACCTGGAAACTGTGTGGCGTTGATTGCGTAATGTTTATATAAATATCAGTATTTTCAGTGCTGGAAGCCAGTGGCTATTACATGGGGATTATTGCAATGTATTTATAATGTGTTTTTACAGCATTTAGCAATGTAGATTGGTCTTTGATAAATGGATGATGATTTAGGACAGAAAAGTACCCTCCATGGCTAAACACTGACATGTTTATACTTTAAAAGTAAGCAGCTTAAAAAGGTTTTAGGGCCATGCAACGTTTAAATGAAGCTGAATACTAAAAAGGGGAGAAACTTTGTGGGATGTAATTTTTTTTGTTTCAGCCCAGACAGTTTCTGCTGTGTGACGTGCAGGGAATGAGTAGAAGCAACACTGGGGAGATTGCATTGCTGGGATCCAAAAATCCCAACAACAATAAAAAGTCAGTAGGGCCAGGAGCGTGATTTTATGGGATCTGTTTGGCAAGCACGTGCCAGGTTCTGTTTGTAACAGGAAGAAGTAACACAGCATCCCTTATTAACAAGATTATTGGCAGGGTGAAAACCCCAAAAAGTGTGAGTTTAACAAAGGGATGAATTCTCAAAGTTGTAGGTGTGGGACAGGTGTTGGGCAGAAGCAGCGCTGTCACTTCTGGCCCTGCTGGCACTTGGTATTGAATTCAGGGATTGAACAAAACCTTCCTAGGAAAGTTAGGAAGTTTCTGAGGAAATTTGGGGTATGCAGCATGTGGCTGGCCAGGTTTCCTCTGCTGTTATTTGAAGTGGGTGTCTGGCTCAGGGTCTTGTGGAGTGGCCAAAATGTGTCGTATCACCTCCTCTAAATCATTCATCTGGGGCCTTCCGAGGTGCTGAGTGTCTCCTTCTCCGATAACTTGCTGCTCACATTATGAATTCCTTGAAAATTGACTCCTTGGGACATCTTTACAGGAGACATCAAGGGTCTCCATTTAAATTTAATGAATGTTGTGTAATTTGCCAAGGACTTCTACAATGCATTAGGAAAATCTGCCTCTTTGAGACCAGAGCTTTGCCAAAATAATGGCAGCTTAATTGCATCCTTTAAAAGCAACTGCTGACTCTCCAGCTATGAGTATTTTCCATTTCCTAATAAAATGTTTTCCCATTAAAGCAGCTTATTTCATTAACATATAATTCATAGCTTAAATATGCTTATATTTTGCTAATTGTAGATTACTTAGTTCTTATTTTTAAGGAACACTGAAGCACAAAATACAAAATGTCAGGGTTTTTTTTTAAAGAAATGTCTTGCCTTGTGCATAGCAATTGCATTTGGATAAGCATTTTAAATATGCTATTTTTAAGAAGTTTTTACATGCTATTTTAAACTAAATAATTAAGCTTCTATAACAAGAAACAATTTGAAGTGTTCATGCAATTTATAGTTTTAATTCCTTTATAGATATGTGCTCCAATATTTTATAGTTTTGATTCAAAAACTACCACAGCTACATATTTTAAATTGTGAGGACATATTGTGAGACTTCAAATTATTCTTTTCCAAAGTACACAAAGCCAAAGTATCTGATAGACTCTTTTGTGTTTTGTGAAAGTTAAAAGTGAGCTCTGGGAGAATAAGGTTTTCCTAAAAATTTGAACAAGCCTTTGTGTTGAACTGCAGTGCAGCTCGATTTGTGTATGTAATTTCAGGCACTCCTTTATCCAACAGGATAACATCAAATTTGCTTTTTTTTTTTTTTCTAATAACTCAAGGACAAGAAAGTAGAAATCTGTTTACAACAGGTGCTGGGTACTACTTGTAAGGACCAAGTTACAAAACGTGGATGCTTTATAAGATGTGGTCCTGGCTTTTTGGTGCTTGTGAAGAAGCTGGCACGTGAATACCAGGTTTGTTTATGTTTCCAGGATCAGATAGAAAACTTCCTATTTTCTGATATTTTCAGATTTAAAACTTTTATGATTTTTTTTCTTAGTGGCCAGATTATATTTGGCTACAATGCATGTAACATTTCACTTGATTAATGTGACTGCTGTTTGAGACCCTCTTGTAATTGGCCTCATAATCCACACACAGAGTACTGTGAAATAGTGTGAATTTGAAGTTGAGAGACTGATGAAAGGAACATCCATCAATAGTGGGGAGAAATGAAATAATCCTAATTAAAAGCAAAAGAATTGTGTGATCTGAATTAAGATTCAGTTGGTGGATATCGAAGAGCAGTTTTTCTGGTAAGTATTTTTATTATAACGGTCCAGTATAATTGCTTTGGAAAAAACCTCACCTTTTGTGTTTAACGGTGTAAACTTTATTAGCTGTTTGTAAACCAAATGTTCAATAAGGGTCTTTTGCTTAACCTTTGTTTCTTTGGATATGACTTTGGAGAGTTCAAGCAGAATTTTATTGCTGGAGTTGATCACCACAGTTATATTTGCTGACAGGCTCATGGTTATTCCTTTATCTGTTTCAGGATTTTCTGTTTAGTTTTAAGTGCTGAACATTTCACCACAGTCTATTTAGAGCATTATTTAAAACTTGTTCCAGTTCTCTTCATTCTTATGCACGCCCATGTGTTAAACTACTCCAGAAACTGGCTGAGCTCTGACCATATTTGGAGGCTGTTCCTCTTCTCTGCTCTTGGGCTGGTTTGGACGGGGCCTTACGTCTAAAGTAACAAATGAAATATGTGACGAGAGCTGACTGCCAAAACTGGGATCAAAGCGAGTTTCTGAGGAGCTCATTGGAAAACTATCCTGAACTTTGGAAGGATGACTCAAAGCCACATTCTAAACTGAGCAAACCACGGTGAAATAAGTGGCAAGGTGAGAGCAGATTTCTTGAATAAGGTATGTGTCCCCCCTAAGACCAGAAAGTCACTTTAGTCCTAGGGGAAGTGGAGCAAATTAGCAGATGAATTTCAAATATCTGTCAGGATGGGTTGCTCAGGGTGTTCTTTGTCGGCAAGCCCACAAACCTTTGCAATTCCTGCCTGGGTTTACTAGACAGAAGTGTGTTAGCCACAGAGCATTCAAAATGGAAGGTAGCATTTGCTGATTGTGTCATGTGGAACATCACTGACTTGTTTGAAAAGTTGCCAAGTCTGAGGGCGTGTTCTGTTAAAGGCATGCAGCGTGTTCCTCATCTGACTTAGAACTGTGAGAACATTCAGCTCTGATTCATTAGTTTTAGGCAGTTCATGTGGATAAAGAGAAGACCTGAATGAGGAGGATTTCCCTGAAAGCTTCACAGAAACATGTAGACTTGAAAAAAACAGCTGCTGTAACTGAGTAGAAGGCTGTGCTTTGTGGTTGAGTGCATGTTTAAAAAAGCTGGCATTGGAAAAAAGAGAGAGTTCTGTGAGAAACTTAAGCCTCTCTCAGAGTCATGGCATCTCTCAAAGTCACAAGACTTTAAGATGTTTAGAAATAGCTGGAGAAAACCATTCAGCAATGATGGTCTGCAGCAATTGGGAGCTGGAAAGAGAAATGTTAATTTTAGAGGGAGAGGAGGGGTTTGGGTCGTCACTGTGTTGAAGATTGATCAAATGCTAATATGTGAGGTAGCTGTAGAAGGGAACAGCAGCTCTCTCAGAATATAAAAGGTGGAGAATGAGCTTGTTGAGTTTTACAGGGGCAGGAGATGAGAAGCAATAACTGCTTCCTTCCAGGAGGCAATAACTGTCTGGCTGCAGTAAAGCATTGCTCTTCAGGAGAGCGATGGATGCTGTGAACACAAACAGTAACAGGTTTCTCAGATTTTCCTAGAGCCTGGGAAAAAAATAACACAAATTGTCTTCCAAAGTAAATTGTTTCAAGTACAAGCCTTTGGACAGAAGCAGATACAAAAAAAATATTAAATCTTTTCTTTTTTATTTGATTCTACCTTTGACTTGTCTTGGAAAGAAAAATTGTAGATTTTAGTCAGACTAAAAGCTAATGGAATTGTTCAAAGACTGACATGTAAGCAAAGAGTAATGCAGTTGTAAAGGGGAGATGTCAGGTTAGCAGAGTTGTTATTACTACAATTAAAATCTTTCAGTGCACTGGTGGTCTTCTGCCAGGAGTGCTTTTTGTGATGTCCTGGGACTGTCCTTCCCTCAATAAATCCCCTTACAAATCAGCTGACATTCTACCTTGGGAAGAGTCACTGCACGATGCTGGCCAGCTGGAATAGCCCCTCACTGCAGTCCCAGGTACAAAGTGATGCTTTCTCTGAAGTATTTTAGAAGGCAATGCTTTCTGATTAGAGCACGTTGAGAAATACTGAGGGATAAAAACATCACATTCTAAAATATGCAAGATTTAATCTTTTTCTCCTTGTAGCCTAGGACTGGTACTTGGACATCACAGTCAGTGTCAAAAACTTTAAGAAATTTGCAGCCCTTGCAGTTTGCACAGGAGAGGTCTCAGCCCAACGCCTGGATTATTATCTGTGCATTATATCAACTGGTATTATAGAAACACAGAATGCTTTGGGTTGGAAGGGACCTCTAAGATCGTCTCCTTCCAACCCTCCACTCAACCAGCCTGGCCTTGAGCACCTCCAGGGATGGGGCAGCCACAGCTCTGGGCAACCTGTGCCTCACCACCCTCACAAGGGAACAATTTCTTCCTAATGCCTGATCTGACAACTCCCTCAGCTACTGGGTGTTATGTAGGCATTGGAACAGTGAACCTCCCTGCTTCCCACATGTATAAAATGGGTTTATTTTGACGTGGCCCTGGAGGTTGCAATGCCTGTTGGTTCCTGTGAGAAAAGCTGGCAGCATATCTGCTAAAAAACATGGATCTCTTTTTATCAGAGCGCTCCTCATGAGCAGCAAAACTCAGGAGGCTCAGCTTTGTGAAAAACTTTTTTTTTTTTTGTCTCCAAACTCTTAATAAGTATAAAGTTGGAATCCTTAGTAAATGTAATTATTTTTTTCAAACTTTGGCATTAGTACACAAATTTGGCATTACACAAGGTCAAAAAGACTACCAAATCCCAATATTAAGAGTTATTCCCACTTTGCCCCTGTTTTAATGGCTATATTAGATCCAGGGGAGTGGACCCTTATCCCACCTGTTTTCAAAGTAGCAATTACCTTTGCTGACAAAGAGAAATATTTAGGGCTAAACATAAATCCTGGTCCTTGGGAATGAAGTATTTTGGCTTCTCTGATATTAAAGTTGCACAAAATACAATGTGTTTGTAGCCCAGGATTTTTGAGAGTTGGCAATAGCATCAGTCTGTTGCTTTCTGAGTCTTTTTCCTCTTCTGGCACACAGCTAAGCAGGCAAAGATGTTGATTTGCCACAGCTTCAGTTGTGAATATAAGCTTTTCCTTCAGCTATTTGATAACAGTTTTACATGTTGGTGCACCTGTACCTGCATTTGGCTTCAAAACAGTACAGAACATGAACTTTGGCAAGTTGTAAAAATTAGTTGAAGAATAATAATAAATAAAATGGCATTCAGCCCAAGTGTGTTGTGTTTTCATTACTCATTGGAATTATTTTCCAGAGACAGTTCTGTATATTTAAGTATGTATCAGAATAACTGCACTTCTAAATCAAGAGTCAAGTAGCTACTTTGTATGCTGTGCTTATCTTAAACAGAGTTTGATTTAAAACATTTATCTTCCCTGGTATCATCTCCCATGTCAAAGCACATTTAAATCCTGCTCTGTTCCTAATATCACTGGTGTCTAAAATGGTATCTGAGAACAAAAAAGTTTGATGATTGCTCTGTTGTTTGCCCACTTTGTAGTTATTAGCTGCTCTGTCGTTGTTTTGAGTATCACTGAAGCTGAGAAGGAGAAGCCTCAGCAAAGTAAACTTTTAAAAATTAAAGCCAAGGTCAGACTCCAGGCTTAGCAACACGAGGAGACAGCAATTTAAGATGGGTCCAATTATGCAAAATCATGTGTTGAGTTACAGCCTCGAGTCTCCACTGGGACCTGGGAGGTTGCCTGGGTAAAAATATCAGAGGAATTTCAGTGGGGGCTCTCTTTTGTTTCTCCCTTTATCTTGAGAAAGAACAATGCAATCTGGAATAGCAGCTTTCCTTTTGAGGTTAGTAACTGCAAAGGAAAACTCTTATCCCAGGAAAGTTCAGTAAGTGCATTTCAGTGAGGGCAGCAAAACCAGCACAAGGCTCGGGAAACATTTGGCACCTTGTTGCATTTTATTGGTTTGCACAGGCAGAACATGGAGACAGCCCCTCTGAATCCAGAAAGAAATCGGTTGAGGCACATCAGGTGGCGCACTAAAGCAGAGCAGATTTTCTGTTTGTGTCCTTAATATTTAAACCAAGCACCATCACTGCTAGGTGTTTCTTGAGAAGATCCTAGAAGAAGATCTTAACTTTCCCTCATTTTTAATTTATCTTTTCCTTCCAATAATTGGAAAGCACAAACACACAGTGGTGCCAAGTGGTGATTCCCAGAAAGGCTGGGAATGAGGAGATCAGAATCGCTTCACTTAGATGATTTGTGTGGAAGTTAGGATGGTTATTATTTTGCCAAAAAAGTCTATTTTACTTCTTTTTTTCTGGGTGAAGGAACATCATGCGCTATGATCTTAAAGAACTTATCCCCAAGCAAAACACTGTAGAGAGATGTTGCAGTCTTCCTAGTTCAGAAAACATCAAAACTTACCACCACTGCATTTTCTCCAGTTCTCTGTGAATCTGAGGTCTTGGGTTTCATAATTTTGATCATTTGTATGAAAACATCCTTAAAAAGGGAAACAGAGAGATTATGTTCAACAAAAGCAGAAACAAAGTTCTGAATATGTTTAAACAAGTTTTTGCATTGATAAACAAAACTACTGGGTATTTTTTCAATCACTCAGACACAAGTACTTACTGAAGTATTTATGCAGCGCTCAGGGCAAGTTACAGCTGGATCCTCTTAAAAACCTCAGTCTTTTCTAACAAATGACTCATAAAACTAGAGTAGCTCTGAAGTTTTTCAGAAAATATATGTAATTAAAAGGGATTTCTGCCATTTGAATGAATAGTAAGTTATTGTAAATATCTTAAGGATGAGGTAAAAACCTTGTATTGCTTTTGCAGAGCATTTCTCTTTCAAAAAGGCCAGAAACTGAGTTTCAAAACTGACAAATTTGGTACATGAATTGTTCAAGAGCTTTTGGCAGTGATGCTTCCTACCAAGCAGGGCTGAGGCACCTGGAAGGAGTCTTGTGCATCCCTGTAATCAGCTGAGTGCCTGGGAATTTCTCGTCCAGTTAATTCTGCAAGAGTTTACTGCACCAAACACTTACCTTTTCTTATGCAAGGAAAGTATTTGTAAATATTGCTTAAATTCCTTTGAATCATTGACAAAGGAACTAAATTGAAACCCTGACTCCTTCTGTCACCCTCTGGGATCTTCTCCCGCCTTCAGATGTTGTTTCGCCCCCAAGACGTCTCCTCTGCCTCCCACAGCTTGCTGGGGGACTCTGGTTTAAGCTTCTCCACGTCAGAAGCGCTTCCCTCTGCTCCCTGTGCCTCGTGTGCAGTCAGCCTGGCGTGGCTTTAGGGAAGCTGCCCCTGGGAACACAAGGACACAGCCCGAGAGAGCAGAAAAAGTTGAATTTAAGCCTCTCTCTTCTTCACGTCCACTGTAGAAGAGACGGTTTGTGCAATAAGGCCATTAGCAGATCTAACCAAGAGCTGAATAATTTCTTCATGACAGAAATTCCCCGTCAGTTTTAAAAATATCTGGTGACTCACTGGGATGGGATGTCTACCATAGAATAATTGAGGCTGGAAGGGACCTCAGACTCGATCATCCTGTCCAGCTTCCCATACCCTCAGGCAACATCACCTTTCCAGGAAATCTCTGCTAATTAAATAGTTTCTTCACAGGAACATAATCAGCTCTCTCTTTTTTTTTACTTTTTTTAATCTCAAAATGCGAATTGCACTGGAACATCTTGTAAAATGTAAAAACAAACAAACAACAAAAAATTTAATCCCTTGCGAGCCATTCAACTTTTACAATGACATATTTATGCTGTGTTTGTCAGGAATGGAAATGGAATTTAGTCATCTTCTAGTCAGCTGATATGATGAACTCAGTAATGAACTCAAATCAAACTTTGCAAAACTTCCCAGACGTGTAAAAGTAAATGTTGTCTCTATGCTGAGGTTAAAAGTGACTCCTGCTTCCAGAAATCTAAGAGCAAACTTTAATAAAATCTAATATGAATTCTAAAAAAAGGTAATATTGAGTTTTATGTTTTTATTCTGATGAAAAATAGTCAAGCAATATTAGCAGCAAAGTTATTACTGTAACAATAAAGATAACAACAGTTTATAAAAAATAATACAATCCTGTATATTCTGTGTTCTTCAAGGTTCAGATTAGAAAAGGAAACTTTTAAAAAGGATAAAACTTTATCTAAATATACTGTCAAATAAAGTTCTCATTAACAATAAGTGAGAAAAATTAAAAGTCACCTAGAGCCTATAAATAGATTTAGTTGTAGAATACAACAGGGAATATTCAATTTATTGATTGACCTACTGATATTAGAGAGATAGAAATTATAATAATCTGGAATTTGGTAAATACTTAAAAATGTTGTGAGGTTAGGATTATATTGGTGTTTGCCCAAGAATCACAGGATACAAAGGGAGCTGACAGAACTAAAATCTATTTGAACACAAGTGAGTGAGTAGATTCAGGAGTCAAGTTGGTTAATCAAATTCTGGTATCCCCTAAAGCTCTGGATGCAGTGTAAGATAAGCCAGGCATTCCTTGGACAGGTAAAAACATATAAAATTTATATGGAACCATTACTATTGAACTCTTATGAAGCAATCCCCGAATTTGATTCACAAATGCTTGTTAACAAAGTGCGAATGGCGTGGTTAAAGCATGATAGATAACGAGGTTAAGGAGGGAAAAATGGGAAATTCTGCAACAGGAACAGAAGGAAAATGGTGAGTTCAGCACAGTGGGAGCACTGAGGCTCCTCCAGCCCAATGTTCTGGCAAGGATGGAGCTGTGCTGTTAGAGCCTTGCAATGCAGCCTGGAAAGACCAAGCCATGTTGAGTTGATTTAAACCAAAATAATAAAAAAGTAATTTAAATAATATCCACAAACAAGCAGGGCACCTTTAAAGCTGCAATAACTTGCTTATATATAGGCCACACTTTATCTTGTATTTATTATTTAGGCTCTTGTATAGATTTGTTTCTATTTGCATTTATTATGGGCTGGATTATGTTTATATCCTCATTTATGTATAAATTATAATTCCAGTGGATATAAAATCTAGGAATTAATCTTAATGCTACTGAAATAAATTATCCTGGGAAGGCTAGATATATAAGAAAACAATATAAATTCATCTAAATTCAATTATTAAACAAAAGGAATATTGTATTTAATTAGAAAATTGAATCAATTTACTTACATTCATCCTTATCTGTCATAATTTTAGAGATGATAAATCTCTCCCTCTTACATGGTATTGTTATACACAGACAGAAAGAAGAAAATAATATCTCTTCCATTTTGCAACTCCTTTTTGATTTTTTTCTCAGCTGTGGATGAGCTAATTACTAATCAGAACTGGTGGAATAAACTGAGGTAGAAGGAAGGCATTTTTATACAATAGAAAAGGATATTGTTGTCAGAATGTGGATTAGACTTTAACTGATACAGATATTTAGCCAGGAATTCAAATAACTTATCAGCCTAACTTTTTTCAAAATTTAAAGAAAACTTTTGTGACTGTTTTCTAATTTTAAATGTTTAAAATATTGTGAATTTAGTAAATGTTACTATTTTTGAAAGAATTTGTAAAGATCTAAAATTTTAAATAACTTCTGTTACTCATCCCAATTTATAGTGGGTAAGTGGGAAACAAAACAAAGAATATGAAATTTAGGATACCTAATCCAACTTTTGGGGCATTCCTTAATCATGAGAGTCCAATAAAAACTGGCTCCTTCTGAAATGGACTCTATCTAACTTGGGTTTGATGGACTAATTTATTTTTCCTAAGGAAGACTTAGGGAATTTAGGGTTGCAGTAATTAAAAAAATTGAGGATTCATTTTGATGCTGCAAGATATCACAAAGTCAGATAAAAAAATCAGAGTTCAAATTGCTGCTGGTCTTGTTCCTTGGAGCTGTTTGAATCAGGAAAAACTCCCAAGTTTTACATTCTCAGTTTTTGTGAAGCTTATTACCCCAAATGGGTCAACCTGAAAGTCACCATAGTAAAAGCTTGTTATATTTGGCTGGGATCTGCAATTGTCAGGAGTCAGTCCAAAATTCGGGGAAGCCACAGATTTTCATCAAGTCAGTATAAATGAACACGGGCTAGGTCTGTCACACCTCAGCCAACAATGACCTTTCTTTACATGTACGAGCATTCCCTTCTGAATTCCGTTACCAAGATACCTATTTCTTAAGCCCTACAAAGTACTTTTCTTGGAAAAATACTTTGCCTGTCAATTTTTCAACCAGTGATTATAAGTAGTCATGATAAATCCTGCAAACCACACTGAGACTAATCCTGGGAGAAAAAGACCTGTGCCGGTGTCAAGAGCACAGGTACCCGGTTTTTCCAAAGAAATGCAATTATAGTTGAGTATTTAAATAACACGTGCATATTGAAAAAGGTGCAGTAAGTTTAGGGAGTTTCTTTACATTACATTTCCTGAGAAACTATTGGGCTAATTTCCACACGAATTTATCGTTGCATGTAAAATGACTGCAGTTAGGAAAATTGCTGTTTGATGTATAAAGGAGCGAATTGTTCTTCTGAAAGCAAGATATTATAGGGCTTGGCAGTTGTTACATTAGGGTTTATGAACTGTGAATGTTCTACAATGTTCTCCTGTACCTTGTGGACTTGAACTCTTGATACATCTCCGAATGAATCTTGTAAACGGTGTTCCCGTGGGTGCGCTCTGATTTTGGAACAATTGTTACAGAAAATGGAATAAAGAGTTTGATAATCACGTAACATAAATGCACCCTGTAACACGAAAATTACAACACTTCTGTTTCTCTAGATTTAAAATATTTAATTGGCACCACACACTTCATGGTTATTGAGTTTTCTTATATTCACGGGCATATGTGGAAAAGTGCTTTTGCAATAGACTGCAGACTTCATTGATGCAAATGATTCTAGGGACAGTAGGAGATGCTAAAGCTGATATTTTGATTGAATTAGCCAAAATAATCTCTGTGTGTATTACTATTTTGTGTATAATTACAGAAACACACAGAACAATAATGCAGCTAGAGTCTCTTCTCTAATTAAGATGATTCTGTAGTTCCTTTTAAAAATGCAAGTTATACTGACCTTTTTAAATTTGAATTTTAATGAGGAGAAAGGGGAATGTGAGTGGGATAAAAACCACATTAGTGATTAGAAGCCTTGGCCAAAAGAAATTCAGGTTCTCTGTCCTGTTCTGCATTGACTGTATTGGGGTCCAAACCATCTGCTTCCCAGGGAGAGGCTTCTGCCACGGGTTGTTTTTGTCCTGGGCACAAGGACCCTGCACTTTGTAGCTAAAGCTTTGCAGCCCTGCAGAAAGCACACAAAGCACAGAGCTGGTAAGGGCGGGAGGCAGGGTCTCGGTTCTCTAATGCAGAGATGATCATATTTGATGCCTTCAAGCTGCAAGAGCTGCTGCTGAGTGTTCAGTGCTAAAGGCAGTGCCACTCGTGTTTTGGCATAGATCAGAGCTGGGCACTGAACCCTCAGAGGTGGTGGAGCTGGGCTAAAAACATCCAGGATTTCTCACTGCTGAAAACACAGGTGCACGTGTGACCTGAGGAGTTACCCTTCTGTGCCCCAGTGCCTGCATTTTATTCTTCTCTTGCTTTTTGCACTTGCTTCCTTTGGCAGGTGGTGGCTTTGGGGATTTGCCACAAATCGTGCGGAAAAATGTAATGAAGAAGGAAAACAATCAAAGCCACCATCTTTCAGGCTGGGGACATAATCAGCAAATCATCTTCTGGCCCTGCTGTTCTGTTCTGGATGGTCCCTATGAAGAGGATCAGGTTTGTTTGTGAGTTATCCTCTCCATGACAGATCTCAGGGACTCTGCAATGGAGAACTTGAAAAGCCTTAATTAGGACCCCCTGGTGTGCCCAAGCAGGTGTTATAAATGGGTGTGGGAAGAATCTGCAAGTCCAAAGGGCAGAGAAGCCTGTAGGGACACTGACAGCTGTCTTGGGGAGGTTATAGCCATGGGGACAGGGAGAAGTAAAATAAAATCTGAATGTGCTCTGCAGTCTGAGTCACCTGGCTCAAGACCCATGGTCTCCCAATGTGACAGTCTTCAAACGTGTCAAAATTTTTTCCTTTCCCTGCAAAATCTGTTTCTTCATCCATCCATCCATCCATCCATCCGTCCGTCCGTCCGTCCGTCCGTCCGTCCATCCATCCATCCATCCATCCATCCATCCATCCATCCATCCATCCATCCATGCCATGAGGTTTGAGCTTCCACATGCACTGCTGAGGCAAAGGCACCAATTCAACTCATGTGGATGTTGTAACAGAGTCAAGTATGAAACACTCAGACAGCTGAGAGCCTGTAAATGCCTCTAAGAAATGAGTCTTTGAAGCTCATCTCCTCCTGCCAAATGAGAGGGGTGGGGCAAGAAGTGTAACTTCAGCTCTTAATTTCACAGCACATCCTTTGGGAAAAAATCAGATGTGAATAATAAGGCAACACCAATTCTTTTATTTCTCAGATTTGGAGCCTTTGACTTTATGAACTTGTATTCTTAACATTTATTAATCAAAAATTTGACCTAATGCTGCTTCCTTCTGGCACTGGGAGAAGTTATGGACTCTCTCTAACGCAGGTGGGGAAGCTCACACCTTTTCGGAGTCACCTGAGAGTAAGTGACCTGATTAATGAATTTAAGAGTAATGATGCTGTTCATTGGTGTTCCAACAGGCATTGAGGTGTCAGCAAGGCTGGGAATCTCATGATACATGTCTGGAACAGCCTGTTCTTACACTCTTAAGAGGCATGAGCTGGCAAGCATGTATTTGCCTCTGGTGCTTTGTGCTGGAGCAGTCGGGCTCTCCTCAGACTTTGGGTGCTGCTCCTGGGAAACTCTTCCCTGCATGGAGCAGAGGTGCAGCACCCAGTCGTGCTCTGCTGCATTCCAGGAGTGCTGCCCCAGCCTGAAATAGAAAATCTGACAACCTAGGGTGAGAACTTTGTTTCGTAAACCAAAGAAAAGTGTTAGTTACAAAGCAGAAAAAGAGTTATTTAGCAGCAGGTCTATCCTGGAGCATAACAAAATTACACATGCAGTTCATAGAGAGCAGATTATAAATGTGCGTGTTTTAGATCAGCTTCTGTTCTTGACATCAAGAAGTTCAGTGCAAGCCCAAGCAATGCTGACAAAAGCAATATTGCTCTGAAGTTTCTCTGACTCAAGGGGCCATAATTGGCCCTCAGTTACTTTTAGCTAAGCATGGATCCAAACGAAATTCCTGCAGCTGACCTTCCTTGTCTTTGCAAAAAGTTCAGCTGAGCTTTGGTAATGTGTCCCACAGCTCTCCTCTCACCCTCTACCTGCAGGCCTGCACCTTTTGAGTTTACCTGTGCGTTTGCACT
Organism: Bombycilla garrulus; assembly: GCA_013400315.1. Taxonomy (NCBI): domain Eukaryota; kingdom Metazoa; phylum Chordata; class Aves; order Passeriformes; family Bombycillidae; genus Bombycilla; species Bombycilla garrulus. The sequence continues at coordinate 776,470 of VXBU01012155.1, forward strand.
TGGAGAACTTCAGAAGACAAAAAGTTAATTTGATACAAATTTAGGGCCTCATGCTTGCACTGTGAAGGCAGGTTCATCAGCCTCTTAACATCCTGTATTTCCTCTGGCAAGTGATGACATTATGCTTCAATCACATCCACCTTTTTTTAACACTGCCCTCAAGTAAGATTTGGAAAAGATAAACATTTCCCGTAACATCTTTCCCCCCCGACTTGCATCAGCTATATATGATTTATCTTTTAATGTGTTAAGGCCAGCTTAGTACTCCCTGCCCAAGATAATCTCTCATTGACTCCACTGGGAGATTTTCTCAGGGCAAGAACATTAAACAGAACACTGGTTTTATTTTATTTTTAATGTGTTTCTGACAAATCTTTTAATTTTGCCTCGCTTTTTACATTTTAATTTCTGCCTCAGTGATGCAGCAGAGATAATTTATTGGAATGTATTTTCAACACTATTGTTTCAGCCACACTTTAACACCTGCCATGGATGATAAATATGCCATGCACTGGTATAACATGAAATGTGATTCTTTCTCCTATGCTTTGCTTCTAACTTTATTTTTAGATGAAGGTCTTTGTGCATAGAGACTGATTTGAGTAATTTTTGCTTTGGCAGTATTGCTGTTATCAGTGATTTCTTCTTCATGCACATTGGCACCTAAAATATTTTCTTTAAATCCACCACTTTTTGCAACAAAGTGACTTTGATAGTGACTTGGTTTAAGAAGTTGAAGGCCTACATAAAGCTTGCCTTAATATTGTGCACTACACTCTTCTCTTCGTACTGTGGAGACAGCCCTAAATTTAATCATGTATTTGCTAACTTGAAATTCTACTCTTGAAAAAGCTTGTATTTATGATTACCTTTAATAACAAAAAATAAATTAAATTGGTGTAAAAAAGGTTTATAAAATGAGGCTCTGTATTGAGATACTGTAGAGAAATTAGATTTTAATTGTCAGTGTTCTCTTATTTTACTCATCATGGTAGCTGTCATAACTAGAGGCCTTGTTGAAAAATACTCTTTGTTTACATTTTGTGAATAAGTTTTGATTTTATTTTAATGTGACACGATCCATTTAAAGCAGTTCCCCTAATGATTTTATGGGGCTCTTGAACCTTTTTTCCTCATTAGGTGTAGGTACTGACATGCAACCAATTTCAGCATCAAGAGACACTTTTGCTCAGGGCACAGCTTATGGAGCACAGCGACCTTGTCCTCTTCAGGTTTTCTCCAGGATGATTAAAATTTGCATCTCCCAGCTCACGGCAGTTCAGGTGTGAGCTTTGCCATCCAGTGATATTTAAGATGAAGAATGGTGTCATTGCTTTTGTTTTTCTCTGGGTTAAACAGAGAATCAGAGAAGCAAATGCTGGAGGTGGCAAAATGTCGATGAAACGCTTTCATTGGTGCTTTCCTCAGTTTCCTCTGATGTCCCTGAGTGGAAAGGGCTGGGGCAGCAGGATAACACGTGGAGAGGTCAGGACATTTCTGTTTGCCCTGGGGGCAGTCATGCTGATAGGATTCATTTTTCAGCTCTCAGTGTCAGCCAGCTGAGGTAAGGCCATGTCTCGTTTGTCCCTGAGTGGTTTTGGTGTCCCAGAGCCATTGTGGAGCTGCACCCGGGGCTGGAAGATGTCTCACCACTGCTGTGCAGTCTCTGTACTTTGTGTTGGGCACATGGTGTGGTGGCAGTGAAATCCCCTGACAGGCATTTAATTAGTGTCCAGTCTCAGAGAAAGTTTCAGGATAGACATTCTCCCCTGCTTTCATAGATGGAGATGTCTCAGACAAGCCCTGAATTCTGGCAGCACAGTTGAGTGTGAATCTCCATCCAGGCTGCCCGGGTTGCAAAGCCCTGCTGTGGAACCAACCCTGCAGCACTGCGAGGTTCCAACATCCAGACTCTCACTGGGTCCATCTGCTTCCTTTTATTTGTATTTTGATTATTCATCCCCACATCCCATTTACTTACTGGCAGAAAGGGCTGCCCTGCCTTGGAAATGCTGGGGCCAGATGCAGCTTCTGAAGAATAGCCAGGAACAGCAAAGTGGGCCAGTCCTTGGGATCCTTGCCCGTCTTGCAGGTAGCATTGTCTGACACAGTACGAGACCCTAGTAATAGAAATAAGTTAACACAGCAGAAATAGATTAATATCTACTGGCTTCAAGCTCAAAACAAGAATTTTGTCCCTGAGTTGATGGCTTTCCAGGCCTCCTCAGGCAAGGGTGTGTTTTTCCACAATTTGGTGCCTTCTTGTATGAGTCTTACCTACAAAGTGGTCGCATTTCTGACCTGCTTAGTAGCAATTATTCTCCCTTCTTTGTGTCAGTTCTAAGTATACCCAATACATATGAACACAGCTGATGCAAAGTGGCAGAAGGTATTAAAATCACGCTTAAAATTGCTGCCACCATGTTTACTTCATTCACAGTTGTTCCTGTGAAGGAGGTGGTTTCTAGAAACATTTCTTTTCTGTGCTTGTACTCATTGCAATGCAGACTGAATACTTCTCTGCATAAACAATTAATCTGACTTCTTTGCATCAGGCACCCTTTGGATAAATGCTGCTGTTGCAACTTGTTTGCACAAGGTGAAGACCTATCGCTTAAAAACATTTACTTGATATATTTACATATAATTCTGCATTCTCTCAAGACCTGTTGGCAGCATTAAGTTATTCTACAATGTCAGCTGGTACAAGGTTGTGAGTTTCTTGGCTCCTCAGTGTTGCATAGAAACAAAGCACTTGCAGACACTTTACCATTTGGCTGTAATGTTGCTTTCCATTTAACAAAAAAAGCAATTCTTGGATGTCATGTGAGCATCAGTATCAGATTTCTGAGCGATTAGACCCGTGGTACAGGTAGATCTAAAACTGTTGCTGGTGCTGGTGTGTATTAAACCTTTAGTAAGGTCTTTGATGTTCTACCTGAGTGCTTGCAAACTGTTGCCACCTTAGTCTGTCAGCATTTTTGATGTTCCAAAATGTGAAAATGATAACCACGTGTCATTAGCAACCTGTTACTGCTCAAAGATAAAAGCCAGTGGTGGCAGGAGCAATGTGAGCAGCTGCACTGCTGTCCTAGGGACAGTTACCTGAGCTGTGCTGTGCACAAGGATTTGTCCTGCCACCCATGAAAAAAATTAATCAGCAAAATGCCACGTTAATGAGGACTTTAGAGATGCCTAGATGGGTCCGTGAAAATGATCCTTTGTACATGAGGCCAGATTCTGTTCTCCAAAGAAATTCTGTTGGCTCCAGTTGCGTTACTCTTAACAACAGCGTGTGAATACAATCAGAAGCAGATCTGTAGAACTGAGGGAAAGTATAATGCGAATGAATGATTTTTAGAATGATTGTTAGATTAATCCGAGGGAGGGGAAAAGATGTGGAAATCGCAGTTAGTAAGAAGTAACTTATACAGGGAGGTGTTAGCAAGTAAATCATCTGTCACTGAAATGTAAGCAGGCCTGGACGATAGCTGGGGAAAGCAAAACCCTCTAAATGTTGATAGCAAAGTACTTGGAAGCAAAGTGCTTAGTAACAATCAGAAGAGATGACAGATTGTATTATTGCACAACAATAAGTCTTCAAGGTATTAGAGGTATCAATTTACAGCGCTTTCTATGCCATCATTACCTGCCACAGTCTGACTCTAATCACAGCAATAGAAACCAGGGGAGCTCCATGGGTGTTTGTGACTTTCTCTGAATATTTATGAAGGTTATAAATGAAATCAGAATCTTGCTCTCTGTTCTTAGCCCATCTGTATAACCATGAAGGCCAAATGAAGCTTTTAGTCATTATACTTAATTGGATGAATGGCCTTCAAAGCTGTCAATAAGTGGTGTGTTCACAGTAAGGTAATTAATAACACTATTTCCTTTTGGAAGACATATCATTAGCCATTATTTCTCGAGATACAACACTGATGTCTTTATTCAAGGAGGTAATTGGAGGTTACCCACCAATTCCCCACCAGTGACATCATCTTTGCAAACTGAATCTCACAATCTGTCACTTCTGAATTCATAATTAGGATATTTTTCTAATGGCAAGTGAATGTTATTGAAAGAAATACTGACTTTGTCGTTACAGGAATAAGCACCGCCGTCCTGAGGAGTGAGGGGCTTGTAACACAAATAAGCCCTGTGAGCTGTTAGACTGAACATCTGGGGCCTTCAGAGTGGCTGTGCTGAAGGAACCAGCAAAAGTCAGAAAGGCAAACCACAGCTCTACCACAACCAGTGTGTCACCAACCATTCTGATGGTATGCTTGAACAGGCATGCTGCAAATATTCTCTGCTGCAGAATTTATTTGCTAACTCAGAGTGTTTTATAATAACAGGTAAAGAGGTTCTGTTAGATTGTCCCTGCTCAGAAAATATATATTATAACAAACCACACAGGATGAATGTCCCTTTCCACCTCTTAATTAGCTAATATCCTACGCAGTGCAGCTGATTCCTGGCCCTATCCTGAGAGGTCAGAAACATGGATAGCAGTGCATTTTGGTGCCGTTTATTTGTTCATCCTATTTTAAAATGCACAAGTACAAATAGCAAGAGTCCTCCACCAAGAGGTGAACAGCCCTTGCTGGTGTGGTAAAGCTGTACAGGTAAGTTGCATCTATTTATGTCACTGTGAAATCCTGAAGTACAGACATAGTTTTCATCTGTTTTGGAGAATTATTTTTCCTCTTGCATCAGCCGTGTGGGTTCTTCAGTAGCTTGGGAATTTTGTGAAGGTATGAGTGACAGCGTGGTTTATGCACTGACTTTGATCTGCAGACTTCAAACAAGCACACTCTGTGAGTGTTTGTCACAGACCCAAAATTCTAGCAGGAGCTGGAGCCCGTTCTGCATCCAAACTCAGGGAGATTGATTCTGGTTTTACACCCACATCTTACCAGAAGCAGGAACATTTTTAATGTGATTTCTGCTTCCTGATCCATGCTCTTTGTTCCATCTCAAGTCACCTGTCAGGTGCGCTGGCTCCCTGCACCTTGGCTCTGTGTTTTGGACGTGAGCTGGCCTTCAGTTCACCCTGGGTCTCTCATGAGCTCCAGAAAATTCAAAATACAGACGAAGGGTTGCAAAGGACTTCACGAAGAGGGCCAGCAGTAATATGGTAACCACCAAGCAGCTTTGGAACCCCTCATCTGGAGCAGGTCCTGAGCAAGAACAGTGTTGATGACCCTGGTATTCTTGACCCAGCATGGGAAGATTGCTCCTTATTTTACCTGCATTGCTTTGCAACACTAACAAGAATTGTCAGGAGACTGTGGCGTAGTGGAAATTCTCTGGAATTTCTTTCTTGGTGGTTTAAAGATATGGTGCTAAGCAGTTTCTTCTGGTAAAATATTTTAAGTGGTGACATAATTTCCTTCAAATAACTATCATTTTCAAACCTAATAAAAGTGAGAGCTTTATGGCCTGTGTTAACTCAAACAACCCTTTGGAGAATGTCTGACATTTTATGAATATTTATTGTCTTGCTTTCCTACCTGCTCTTAAATAATGAAAAATCTAACACCTGGAAACATGGAACTGTGTCAAGAAGGAAGATCTAACACTTTGCATTGCCTGGAAGATCAGACATCAGAATCTGTCATTTGTAAACAATATTATTCTAACAGGGCTTGCAGGTATCAGGAAATCTTTATCTCAAAGCTGCTGCAGGAAATGTTCAGTATTCAGTGGGTGGGTGTACTCTGACTGATGATATACTGGAAAAATTTACCTCCCTGTGCTGGAAATTTAGGTCTTGAAAAGCCATAGGCAGCATGGTTGCAAATGGCTCTTGCAGAAGTACAGTGTGAAAGATTGCATAAAATTCTCTCATGGGAATGAAGTGAAGTGGTATTTCAAATATAATACAATAAAAATTGAGTTCGGTGTCTGAACTCCTTTTATTTAGCTGACTATATTTGCTATCTGACTTGCTATGTGGAAAAGATGACACTTTTCTTTCCTCCAAGAATCTCATCTCTCTTTAATCTTTTTTTTTCCTTGTAGTGTAGTATTTACCTATTTAAAAACCTAGGGAGAAGGCTAGAGCATGCCTGCATTTGAAAAACAGGATTTAAAATACAACTTCTTGATTTATTAAGCAGAAGGAAGGTGGATTTTTAATGCTAATTCATCAAATGTATGACAAATTGTAATTAAAACTTGCAGAACAATTAAGACATAATTATTGAGAAGTGAAAGTCTGGCAATAAAGCTTCTTTGAATCTTGCATTTTAAATACACAGAGTTGAATCTCGGAAATCTTTCTTTGGTAGAAATACTTGTGTGATAAAAGACAGTTCAATAAATGTCCCTTTATCCAAATGCATTTCCCAGATGATAGGGAAGATAAAATGATCAAGCCAGCCTAGAAGTGTTTTATTTGCAAGAATAAAGTGACTATTGAATGGGGGTGGCTCTGCAGAGCTGTACTGAGAGAGATGGAACCCGGGACCAAAGCACGCACGGCTCCTCTGGGTTCAGGTGGGAGTGGAAAATGTTCCTTTTGGTTGTGTTCCTGGAGGATTTGTTCTCCTTTTCCTACTCAGGGGCCTGTGTACATCACAGACAGATCTAAGGAGCGAGGCCCTCCTGAGCCTTTACCTCCTGTTTTTGCCCAGCTGAATTAGCAGGATCACAGAGGAAGCTCTTCACGATTCCTGAAGCAGAGCTTGTCACGGGGCAGTAAATCACTGCCATGATGCACTGTTGGGTTTTTCTGGCATGAAGCAATTAATTCCTTATAAAGAACATCAAAGACTGTCTTAAAATCAGGGTACAGTAACACGTAACAAAGCTTTTTACTTGTCAAAGAGTACTTACAACACCAAAACTTGGGGGCCACGCCCTTCCCTCCAAACCACAAACACCTCTGTGGCCAAAGATGCCAAGGTGTGTTTCAGCCCTGCTTCATTAAATTGGTCAGAAAATCCTGCTGAGGCTCTCAGGAGAGGATCTGGGCGTTATTGCTCAACAGCACAACTGAAAACACTGGCCCCAGGCGCTGAAGTGAAGCAACTGGATGTTGTTTTGCACAACCTCAGCCTGTGCTTGCAGATGGCTTTGTGCAACAGTAGCTGTCCCAGGACGATAGGCATGATTTGTGTCTTATGTGCCTATAAACCCATCAGTAGAAGGAGTTATTAATGATCACAGCCCATCATTATCAGCAATCTGCTGGATGCTCAATCCATCGATGGCACTCAAGAACCTCTTGGAAAGGTGTAAAGCGGGAGCACAGTCGCTGTTGCATAATGAAACTATTATGTAATGAACGTGTAATTATGTAATGCATAAATAACATTAAATGTTGCCAAATGTTAACTGCATGAATCACTAGAGGGCAGATTATAATCCCTGCTGGGTCCTTCCCTGCTCGCTGCCTGTGGCACAGGGAGGCAACAGCTCCCAGCAGCAGGTGGGGAATGGAGGAACAAAACCTCAGCCTTCCCAACACAACAGCAGAGAGCGGGGACAGGAACACAGCCCCGGGTCAGCGAGTCAGGTGGAGGCTGCATCCTTCTCTTGGAGCAAAGGGGACCACTCTGGCTTCTGGCAGAAATCTTCTTTATTGCTTTTTCTGGAAATATAAGAATGTGGCTTTTTATCTGGTTTCCAATTTAAGGCAAAATCAAAGCTGCAATCTATTAAAAAGAGCATTTGTGATACTATTNTTTTTTATCTGGTTTCCAATTTATGGCAAAAAAGAGCATTTGTGATACTATTGCTCATTGTATGCCAAAATGTTTACAGGATCAAGGTGTTTGAGATTATTTTATAACCTCATTGGCATTTAAATATATACCATATCTACTCCTTTTTGGTTTGTTTTTTCCTTGCCCCCTCAGAGTTTATGCAAACATATATATTACTGTAGATTTTTCCCAGTAGCAATTTAAAATATTTTATTTTAAGTTCACTTGAAGCTCATATCCCACTTCTAGGCTTGGTTTTGGTGTTGTCATAAAGCCATCCTACCTATCCACACCCAGAACAACCATGGGGGACATGCTGGGTGCTATTTAACTGAAACAAACCAAAAAAAAATTTGAATGAATTTTGAGATCAAGACAGTTCTCGTCTTTTCCTCCAAACCGTGGCATAATGATAAAATCAGTAACGTTTCCATTCTTTGGATTTTTTAAGTCGAGAGAGACTAAATATAGACATGGAGGCCTCTCCCTAAACCTGCTGACCCTGAACCAAGTGACTGCAGGTTACACTGACAAGAGCCCCATTGTCCTTTTCATTAATCAAACCCACTGAGCCAGGTAAATCTTTAAACAAGATGAATGGGCAGCATTTTTAAAAAGTAAAATAATTCACTCGGCTTTGGATGTGTTTCTCTTTAATTAGTTTGATGAGCACAAAGTCTGAAGCCTTGTCAAACACCCAGTATTAACTTCTGGTGCTGACCTAGAAAAGGAGCGTTGCAGAGGTAAGAAAATGGGCAGGTGAAACTGAGTGAATAAGAGATCTTTTTTTTGTGAAGTCCTTTTGCCAGATGAAAAGAATCATTACCACAATGATACTTCTAATTATACTGTCATTAGGGTACTGGTGCAGGTTCCTATGGTGCATGAAGCTTTCCCTCTTTCAACAACTTGATCCAAAAAGGGTAAAATACAGGTATTAACCCTTTCACTGGGAATACAGCTGGATATTTAGGCAAGCTAAAAGAACATATTTTATTTCATAGTTAAGTCATAATATCACTGATATTTCTGGAAAATTCGCAAGGGTTGTTTGGGGATTTTATTGTTGTTTTTTTTTTAAATTCAAGTAGTAAATAATACTGAAGAGTGAATTACCTGGCTAACATGCATGCTTACCAGAGGCCAAAGATGAAGAAATGATGACGTGTGTTTCTCAAGGTAGCCAAAAGGGAACGAAAATGTACTTTATGGTTGACCTAATTGTTGCCTGACTGGAAAATGTGAGGTGAAGTTTCTGGCACTGAGTTGTCCAAACCATTGAAAGGAGCCAAGAGCAGATAACACACTGGACTGCAGACAACAGCGCTGCTCAAGGTTGCTTTCAACCCATGAAACAGCTGTTTAATCTATGAGGTGAAAAGTACTTGCATTTTTTTATAACTTGCAATCTGCAGATGATGCTATAACGTAACCTCAAGGCTGCATGTTCAACCCCTATATCCAAAATGGATACAAAATCACAAGCAGCTACAGCCCAAGGTGTTAAAAATTAGATTTTCTTAGATGTTTTCACCTAGTGCGTAAATGATCCCAGACTTTGGGTCCCAGGTCCAAGATGACTCAGCATCCTTGTCTAAAAACTTGCTCTGTCCAGGGCAAACCGTGGATTTCTCACTGTTCTGGATGGACTTTAGCACATGTTTTGTTCTTCAGGAGCAGATGGCAGGACCATAGCCTGTTCTGGCAGTAACAAATTCATGTCGTATTCAAGGTAACCGAGCAGGGGACTTGAACCTTTTGGGTTGCACGTTGCAGAGTTACTCAGAGTGGCAGGTAGGTTGGAGCTCTGCCATCAGATGTCCCCAGTCAGGGACTGCTCCAGGACACCCAAAATTAGAAGCCTTTCATCAAAACAAAGGCAGAGATGCTTAGAGGAAGGAATCCTGGAGCTCTGAACTATCCCTGAAGCAGGAGTCCTAAATGTTGGGAGAAATGAGAGTTTTCAGTGGAAGGAATTGAGCAAGGCCAGCAGATCAGAAACCACAACAGCAAAACACATAAAGGCAAAAGGAGAATGGGCAGCCAGGAAGGGAGATAAATTGCCACAAAATGGGGGAAAAGAACACTATTCATGTGTCCCTGACTTTCTGTGCTGCTCAGCCAGTGATGCAGCAGTTCCATGATACAGCTCATGGCAGTTTAAAGTGAGGATGTGGCTACAGAGGTTTTGTGAATCCCAGAAGCTTCTCTTTGTTGAATTAGTTATTAGGTCTTTTGAGACCGGGTACCATTTGGATAATTGGTGAGTGGACTGTGACCTGAAGTACTGATAAACTCGAGGGAAATAATTCAGAATTCTTTTCAGTTTTACTCCATACTGCTTTTGTTTCATGTTCACGCAACTCAATCTAAAACATGAATCATTATTTTCATAAGAGAAATCATAATAGGAATAATTTGAAGGAAAAAAAGACATAATACTTGTTAATATGGGTAGAATTCAATTAATAAAACACCAAACCACATACTGTGGCTGATTTGTTTCTAAAATATGCTCTTTTCTATTTTAATGGGCAAATATGTCGTCTGTTGTGGTCAGTCTTTTAAAGACAGCAGGGTTTATCCCTTCTGCCCCATTTTTTAAATCTCTGCCATTATCCACAACTTGAAAACAAAGGGCCTGGTCCTTCATGAATAAAACTGGTGGGAGCTCTGCTTAAAATCACGTGTGACTTCATTTAGGAGCATAAAGCAGAAGTGGTTTAACTGATGTTGCAACATTGCCTGGCATGTACAGAAAAGAGACCTTCACAAGAATTATTAAAAGAATAAAAAAATCTGGAAAACTTACTCCAGATCTAGCCTTTGGTAAACAGATTTCCAAGTGGGGGAATTGCAATACTGCATGCAGCATGAACTGCAAAATGACCTCAGTTATCTCCTGTCCAGTCATTTGTTCTTCTTTAGTTAATAAGTGCAAAATGTTTTCACATTTCTTAGCCAGTGTTTGTCTTTGTCAACATTTATGGGGCCTCTACTGTATATAATCTCTCAATGAAAATAGAATTTAATAAAGAATGCTCAGGTTTTTAAAACTTTTTTATAACACCTGTTTTTGCTGATGCTTATAGATTTTTAGGTGATTTTACTCTATTTTTTTAAGTGAAAAGGAGATATGAAACTTATTTTTGACATAATTAGAAGCCTGAAATGGAAGTTTGCTCACTGAAAACTATATCTTGGAGCTCTTTTGCAATACAAGTTAATTAACTGGATTTAGATATTTGCAAGATGATATATTTAATGGGATTACCGCTCATATAATGTTCTCAGTGACTGATTCGGAATCCAAGCTCGGGGAACAGAATACCGAATTTCCAGCTCTTTGAGAGTTAATGTTGTGTTAAGAGAAAGTACAATTTGAACCTCATTGTCGATGAATGGCGAGGTTATTCTGGTGAAATGGAGCCGGTGCCTACAAGGGCTGCACGAGGCAGATGCGGGAGCAGGAGCGCAGGGAGCCGCATTCCTGCGGGGCTGGGGGCACCGGGACAGCCACACCTGAACTCCTGGCAAGTTCAAGGCAACCCCAGATCTCATCCCAGAATAATGGCCTTTTATTCAGCCCCTGTCTCCCAGGTAGGATCAATTAGATGCTCCGGTCTGCGGGCTTAAAAACAAACACTCGTGTTCTCGTTTGCGCTCAGGATGGAAAGGAAGATGCATTTCTTTGCTGCCGTGGTTTGAAACTGCTGTTGTTTCATTCTTTCAAAATATTGTCTTTTCAATTAAAAAAAAAAAAAAAGGGGAAAAGTGAAATGATAACTTGCTCTGAGAAAAAAAAAATATAGTAGTCCTGACAAAGAATATTTCCTTGTGCCAATATATCCCACATTAGTGTCTATCTTGCTTTTAAGGCAAATATATTTCTGTGTGTCAATTTGGTTCACTACAATGTTAGAGTTTCGCTCACAGTGCAGGATTTCTCTAATGAATATGATAATTTAAATCTGATGATCAGAGTACTACTTTTTAAAGAAATTTGAACATTTTTTGTCTAAGTGCTATTAAGTGTTTCAATATTAGCTCAGTCAAATAACTATTAGATTGGGGAATCTCATTTTAGTGGATGGCTGTGTATATCTACAGTTCTTCTATATTGTAATATTTTTAAAAAATAATTCATAAGTAAAAAGATAATTCATGTTTAACCAGCATTGATTTTAAAATTTAACCAGTGTTCAAAGGCTCCAGTGAATTTAAATATCCCAACATTTTTATTTGTGAGACTAATTTTGATTTTAAATTTTACTAAAATGAAGTGTAAAAGAATTAACTGGATAAGATCATTCAGTTCACAGTGGCTCACCAGTGCCCATGCTGGAATGCACACAAAAATCCCACAAAGAGAGGGAGATACATACCTGCATTTTCCCCAAGTCAGAGCTCAAATACCGTTGGAAATGATGTGGTTTTGGTTTGTTTGAGGTTTTTTTTTCACCAGTTCTAGCTAATTTTGTATTATATATTTTGCCTTACACATAAAAGCCTTGGTTTAGATGTGGTTGTTTGCTCTGGTCAGAGGGTTTTAGTGACACAGATGAAAACAGAGTGAATTTACCTCACTTTGCAAAGCCAAAAGTGAGCGTTCAGCCAGAGTCGTACCAAGGCAACCTTGAAGTCTACAGTTTTACATGATTATTAGGTTATAAGTGTTCCATCCTAAACATTTTAGTACTTGAATAAACAGCCCTTATTAAGCTAAATTTAGATCTGTTCTATTTATGAATGCATGAAAATAGACCTGTTTATTTTTCCTGATTTGTCTGTAGTCAAGACAACTGTGAAATGTGCCCGTTATACAGGGCAATCACTAAATACACCACAATAAATTAATACAGCTTACAGAAACCTCTTAAAATATTCTCCGCTCATATTTTTGTGAAGCGTTTGGGATCTTAAAATATGATATTCTGTGATTTACTAGCAAAGGAATTTGAATTGTGCCATTGTGTTCCTGTCCTGCAGCACGATGTTCTTACTGCTAGCGAGGGCTTCCACTGATGCAAGCCCAGATACTGAATTTCCTTGACTGAACACCAATGCCACTGTGTGAAGGAGAATTCACAAAGTGAAAAGGAGTTTTTTCTCAGTTCTTTAAATTGTCTTCAATTTATCCATGCATATCATCGCTGTAGGCATCATAGGGAGGGAAAAAGATCACTCCACAGCTTTTTTCCATGTGTCAAAGTGACCCTGTGAGTTTAAAAAGCCAGGATTTCCAAAAGCCAGCTGGTTGTGGTAACGGCACAGCAGTCTTGGAGTGGAATTTGCAGTGAAAATGTGGAGCATAAAGAACATTTTGGGTGGGCAGGGATCAGTGAATCAGCTGCCATTTGTCGAGGGCTCTGAAAAAGCACTTGTGGGGCTCTACTTTGGCTCTCAGTATGTGGAATTAGTGTTCTCCAGGATGGAGTTACAGCCACAGGCACAGATAGCAGGGAGATAATGAACTAATGCTGGGGAAAAGAAGGTGGTTGGAGCAAGGAATATGAATGAACAAGGCCAGGGACAGCAGGTCTGGTTTGACAGCGCTGATACCGGATGTGCCTGGGGAGTTTCTATCAGCTAAAACTAATACAGTTACTTGTGCAGGGTTATAATAGCAGGGGAAAACATATTGCAATTAAGTCCCATTAATTTGAATAGCCTATTGTTAAAGACAAATGTAAAGTGACATCAGACTGGAGGAGACTTTAAGAGGCCACGTACAAGATATGCTCTCTCAGAGCGCATAATTTATCACGACTGAAATGCTTTACAAAGCCAGGTGTTGCCAGAATGTCTGAAAGTGTTATGACAGTAAGAAAATATATCTTTGGGAATGAACTGATGATGCTGTTTTGTCTTTTCAATTCCACTTTTAATTTATTTTTTTTTCAGTAACCCATTCCATTGCAAGCTGAACTGAAGCTAAATCGGGCAAAGCATTTGTGTCTGAATTAGTGTAGTAATTTTCCATTTACAGAAAGAACAGTAATTTTGAGCACATCTTGACAGATGTACTTTACAATTTTTTTCTATATCTTACATCTTCTATCCACAGATAAGTGAGAAAGATACAGAGTTGTACTATTGCAATGGCAATATCTGAAAGCACAAAAAATTGTGCTGCTTTATTAATCAAAGAACAATGTAATTCTGCACTAATAGCAGTTTGGAAAACACAAAATGAAGCTGGAGCATTTGTGAAATTACCATCCATTACACATATTAATTGACAGTGCACTCCAGGAATTAATTGATCTGAGCGTGGGATCTGGCAGTTATGGCAGATAGGAATGCTCTTCTCTGAGAAGAGGGAGCGTGCAGAGCAGCAGGAATTGTTTTTCATGCTCATCCTTTACCCTCACAAGGAGCCACTGGAGATCCCTGGATCAGGCCTGGCAGCAGTTTGGTATTCTCTGTCTCAATTTCAGCCCCAACAGAACGTGAATGTGGAGGAGCTCATTGGGAATGCATTTGGCAGCCCAGGGCAACCAGCTTTTCCCAAAATGAGAGCCTGTGGAAAGCAGTTTTCATCTTCCAAAGCCACTGGCCTTATGGAATTCAGCACAAATAAGTTTCCAAATAATGATCCTGCAGTTCAGTTTCTGGCCAAGGCGAGCGAGCACACGTTAAGTCATTCAGAAAGGAGATGAAAAGCTCACATTCAGGATGCATTAATCTGAAAACAAGTGTACTTTTGTGTCTGGGGAGTATTATTTTCATTGCCATCAATTAAGAACATAGATAGACTGTGATTCTGGCTTCACTATCAGGTTGCCCCGCAGGCTGAGACCCCTCCCCAGGCCACTCCATTTAATTTAGACTAATCTAAAGCTAAGTGAAACTTTGTACCCTCTCTGATTTCTCCTTATGATGGGGCACACTCTGATTTCCCCTTCCCCAGTGATCTGCGCAGAGTGGCTGGAGGAACAGGGGGAGGAGAGGCACACAGGGAAATGCCCCCAGCTAAGGGGAATTGTTTCTGCCAGCTGACAGCCTGTGAACAGAGGGATGGCAGAAGTGTTCAGCCTCCTCTTCCTCAGCAGTTTTTGTTAGTTTGACTTTTCCTTCACTTTTACGTTGTCCTTTTCAAAGTAGCCTTTGGTACACGAATTTCCCAACGCATTGCACGTCCCAACAGATAAATCTCCCATGGAGCAGAATGAAACCCAGTACTTCTCCTGCTCTTACACATTTCTGGTGCCCCTGCATTTGCAGTGAAATTTGATGTGGCAGGAACTGGGCCCTGTATTTTTCATGCTGGTTTCTTCATGGGTTTCTTTTTTTTTTTTTTTCCTGAAATTAAATTCTCAGCAGACTGAAGGAAGGAGGGAGTAAAACAGGTCTCTGATGCCCCGAGGCAAATGCAGTGAGGGCAGCGTGCATCCCTCATTCCCAAACTCTCCTTAGAAGGTTTTATGCTGGAAAGGGAAGAGGGCTGGATGTGCATGTGTGTTCAGGGCTGAGCCTCCATGTTCACTGAAACACACGGTGAGCCGGATATCGGGAATCTCAGTTGTTGAGACAGTCTAATATAATTAATTTGACAATTTGCAATCTTTTTTCTAGAAAATTCTCATTTACTACAGCTTGTGAGATTTAGTGGAATCAATGTCTGTGTGTGAACCTGTTTTGGGCAGCATCTGATGTCTGGACAACTTTGCTGCACCTTTTCTTCTTGTCCTTTGAATTTTACAGGCTCATCCAGAGACTCTTGCTATAATTTATGTAATTCCTCATAATTGAGGTTGGTTTGCTTTATTATTATTATTATTACTACTAATTTGTTGGTTTTCCTTTTTTTTTTCCTTTTGTTTTGTAACCCACTTGAATTACTTTCAATGGATAAGCCAAGAGAAGAAAACAAATTCTGCCTAGTAACAATCCTCAAATGAGGATCACTCAGCAAGCAATACATGAAGAATCAGATTGTCATTCCATTTGGGCTCTCAGCTTATTGAAAGAATTAAGGAGAGGCAACTGCCTGTGATTCTTAACGTTTTACAAAGCAAAATGTTGGAAATCTGTTCACAGGCCTGAAAAAAAAATGATCTGTAGCACAACTTATCTTAAATGTGTCAATTAGTAAATTTGGATTACTCTGTCAATAACCAATAAATTAAATAAAGTGAAGAAGAAATTAGGGTTAGTCTGAGTAGCACTTTTAAAACATATTTAAACTGAAATGTTTAATTCTTAAGCTGTAACAGTATAGAAATATTTAGCAGCTCTAGAAAGGTACTGCTACTGTAAATAATCCTGAAGTCTTTGGCTTCAGTGTTTCCATAAAATAAAACCATTAGATGTGATGAAATTATTAAACTGGTTAGATCTAATTGACCTTAGATCTTAGAGGGGAAGACATGTTAGGGAAAGAGAGGTCCTAAATTGACCTCCTGGGTGCTGCTGGGCCTGATTATGTTTCACATACACAATTGTGGTTTTCTGATTTAGACTTGCAGTGCAAAAAAGAAAAAATGTCAGAAAAAAAAAGAAAGTCTTATTTTTGTCTGGTGGCTCACAAAACTTGCATGAACAAGACTTTTATGTGTGTGAAACTGCCAAACTGGAGCCAGGGTCGGAACTCTCGAGGGGCTGAATATTGAGCAAAAGAGAGAAATGAAACAGCTGAGTTACTACACTGAGGAACATATGTGGTACATTTACACATTTACCAACATTCAAAAGATTTTTCTGATATGTAGCTGCTCTCTTGAAAATTATGTACATGGTTGTCTGGAGTTGCACCAGAGCTGCAGGACCTATTTTGGCTTCTCAGGCAAATTACACAGAGTTGCAATGAAGTTTATAAATGAGTGTTTATCCCTTAGAGAGAAACATTTTTGGAAGAGCTCTGACAGCCTAGTGGGAGAATAAAAAGTCCTTTGAAAACTGTTTGCATGTATTTGCCCAGGACTGCAGAGCAGTCTCTCTGAAGTAGGGTATTTTTATTATGCTTTGTGTTAAAAAACCACAAGAAATTATCTTGAAGCAACAATAATGTTGTTGCACCTAGTAAAGCCAAGAAATTCAAGGTTATGGCTGACACTGATCTTAATTGATGGAGCTGACAGCTCTTACTCTAATCAATCACTTCACCACTTCCACCTCAATCATCTGAAAACTTTTATTTCAGTGAATAATGTATGCTTAAATTAATCAGGCATGCTACCCTCACAAATCCTGCTGCATGTCCTCTCCACTGCTGGAGAAGTAAACAAAGAGCAGACAGTCCTTCCTGAAGAAATATTGTCCTTTCCATCGCAGAAAGCATAAATATTTCCTCCAAATTCAGGAGAATGAGATGGGTTTAATAGCGGTGTCTTTGCAGAGATTTTGAGCCTTTATCCTGGAGAGCTCTGCATGGTGGTAGGAAGCAACTAGGACTGCAAAACTCTTCTCCCATTTCATTTTCCCAGGTGTATTTATTTGCTCAGTGCTTCATATTCAAATATGCAGCATGTGTTTTATGCTGAGAGAAAATCTGTGTTATTAAATGATGGCAGAATAAAAGTGGAGTCAGAAACAAAGGAAGCAAATATACTTGAATTATGCTGCAAACAGCATGAAAGAAAATGTCTATAAATACACACAGAAATGAGTCTGTCTAAAAAGTGCATTGAGGGTTGATGAAAACATCACTGACACCAAAGGAGATTATTCACACTGGAACACAGGTACCGCCAGCACCAGCTCCTGCTGGTGATTTCCATCTCCATCCTTCCTGCCGCCCACTGCTGCAGCAGGATTCTCCAGCCTGGTTTGGAAACACTGAAATCTCTTTTGTAACAGCCAGAGGAGGCTCAGGAGCACTTTCTGCAGTGCTCTGAGCCCTGGAAATGTCTCCCCCAGATTGTACAGGGGCGTTTGGCCAGAGCCAGGGTTCACCCTCCCAGCTGGGGCAGATGAGGCTGTCACCTTCCTGTGCCTCCATCCTGTCCCCTCCTCCTCCACTGACTTTTCTCTGGGGTCAAGATGACACATGAACCTTCTCTAATCGTGGCCCATCTCGTTCCAAATGGACACTTGTGTGTCTTTTCTGTATTCTTCCTATCTATCCTTTCTCCTTTTCTTTCAGGCTGCTCTATTTGTTGCTATCACGTGGGTTTTTTCCCATAAATATTCTCTTTCAGCTCTTGATACCTTTTTGTTGCCAGACTCATACATTCTGCCCCTTCTCACAGTAATCTCATGACCTTCAGCTAATATACAGCACTAAAATAGGTGAAGTCCTTTCTCTCTCCTCAGCCAGAACGCAGTTTCCAGCCCTGCTAAAGCTGTGTGCCCAGGGCCAAGTTGGGATGAGTTCCACAGAAAAGATTTTCCTTTCTCTGTGGTAATTTAAGATGGAGGCTGAGAGCCAAGGGTGCAATACTTCAGGAATAACTCTTCATGTAACAAATCCAGTTTGACTGTGAGGAGCACAGAGTAACCTTCTAGCATTTTGTCAGATACTCAAAAGTATCCTGAAATTATGCTTCAATAATCAAAGTCTTATAATACAAACAGCTGACTTTTTTTTTCTTCACTTTGTCCATGTTGTATTCAAAGGTGCAAGTAAATAAAAACTTATTTAATGACTGAGTGATATGACCCTGCTTCTTGATTTTAATACAATTGAAATTAAAGCCCAGAAACAAGTTAAAAGAGAAAGGTCTGAGGCTCACCATCTCATGCCTGGAAACATCAAAGCTCCTCTGAGGATGGAATTTTCACCACGTTAGAAATCCTGGAATTTCAGAAGTCAAACACATTATTGAAAGTCCTCTCACTGCTAACTTCCACCCAGGTGTGTGCATACCTGCTTTTGGCCCAACTTTGTACCCAAAATCATTTTCTTTCACCAGGAAATATTTTTTTCCATTATACTGCTAGAGGATCACGTCTCCATATATTTGCATCTGTTTTACCATTTCAAATAATCCAGAAGTCTAGATCTATCGAAGGGAAAACATAATTTATAAGTCTGACAGCACTTTTAAATGTTTTGTGTTGTTTTATTTTTACCTGACTAGAAGTGTATGGACTTTTTAAAGTCCAAAAGTATATTTTACCATTTTAGATAAGATTCCAGCTGTTGTGATAAAATAGGACAGTGAAATCCACCTTTTTTTAACTGTCTTGCCCACCAAGCTCTTACACAAAGATGGGAAGTCCTATCATGACAGCTCCAAGTGGAAGATGTATCCGTGTATCACAACTTGGGATGTGTTAGTAAATACCATATTCATGCTCTTTTTAATTTCCTAAGAAGGTCCAAGAGGAAGTGATGGAAATGATGTTTAGCCCTGAACTTAGCTTCACATTGTGGAAGAACAAAAATTAAAGCTCACCTAAACATAGAGAAAATGCAGCCAATCACAGCTGAAGGATTAGTAAAAAGTGTTAAAAATATTATATGAAAGTTTTAATTACACAGAGAAATTATAAAATGCCCAGTAATTACAGTATATTGATTCCATTTTTTTTCTTGAAATGCTAAAACTATTTCAACACACACAGAATCAATAAACATAATTAAAATATGAGCTCATCAAAACAGTAATTAAATGTACTTAACAGCTTTTGTGGCTTTTCTCCATATGGTTACTGTGGGAGTGTGAATCTGGCTTGCTAGATAAATGTAACAAAATAAAGTGAAAGCCTGGGAAAAGATTACTGTGGTATCACAAGCAAATACAATAAAGTCTAGCTCTATAATAAGTTCCAATAAATCAAAAAGTTGACAAAGAAAGCAATGTTTATAATTATTAGAAAGAAATTCTGGACGTTTTATATTTTTATAGGATTAACACTATCATGGACTTAATACAGAAGCCAAATCAAATCTTTTTTTTCCATCATTAAAGCTATCCTACCAGAAGACTTTCTGCTCGATGAGAGTTGTTTGGGAACTCTTTGGGCTGGCTGGTGTTGGTGACGAATCTCCTGACAGCTGTCACTCAGGGAGCAGGACCTAACTCAGCTCCGGGACCTAATGCCGCTGCTCGGAGCTGCCCTCTGGAGCAGCAAATCTCTCTCCAGCGATGAGATAAAGCAGCATGGCCGGAAGCTGGAAGGAAATCAGGTGCTTAGAGCAGAGTGTGTGGATGCTTCTCCTCCCTTCTCCCTCCCTCCTCCCGGGGCACTTGGGCAGTGTCAGAAATAACACAGGAAAACCCATGGGCAGTGCCTTGGAAAGGAAATGTCCAGCTCTGGAATGGATTCCTCCAGAAAACACCACGGGCACCTGTGGGCAGTGCAGCTCCTCCTCCTGCCGTTCCTGGAGTCCTCACACCTCTCACCATGTCCTTGGGGACCCCTGGGGAGTTTGGCGTTCAGTCCATCTTCGCATCACTGCCATGACAGGCACACGTGCAGTGTGTGTATCTCTTGTGCTCTGTGGATTACAAAAAAGTTTGCAGAGATGTTAAGGGAAGCCTTACCACCAAGGTAGATACTGTGTAGCCAAAAAATAATAAATTAAAAAAATAAAACCCAAACAAACCAACAAAAAAAAAAACCAAAACCAACCAAAAAAAGCCCAAAAAATCATATTACAAGTGTGATGACGTGGTGACACACCTTCAGTGCAAATTAAAAAATAGTGGTATAGAAATATATTTCTAGAGCCCAA
This sequence comes from Bombycilla garrulus, assembly GCA_013400315.1. Lineage (NCBI taxonomy): Eukaryota > Metazoa > Chordata > Aves > Passeriformes > Bombycillidae > Bombycilla > Bombycilla garrulus. The sequence continues at coordinate 796,810 of VXBU01012155.1, forward strand.
TGCACAGGCAGTACTGATGGCATTGGCTGTATAAATTAACTTATTGCTGCCTCCTGTTTACCCTGAGCAGCTCTTGACCTGACAAAACAAGCACACTTCACGCTGTGATGCGTTGCAGGAATAGTCACAATTTCCTCAGCAGCTTGTGGCCACCAGCAGACCTGACAGCTTAGTGTTTTAAAAATGGGAACATTCATTTTAAAAGCTTTGTTTAAATCCACTCCCAAATCCCTAAAGCCAAATAAACTCAGAGGAAGGAGTGAGACATGCATTACAATTCCTTGCACACTTTTCCAGAAGCAGTCACTGGTGCTTTTTCTCAGGCCTCACCATACAGAGTGTGTCCTTCTGTGCCACTCCGTAGGCTGAGAAAAAAAAAGCTTCAGGTTGGTGAAGCAAAGCAAAAAGGTTAATAACTCCTTTAAGTCAGGAACTCCTGTAAGAACAGGAAGATTTGGCAGCGAAATTGGTGCTGTTGAGGACGGAATCCTATTCCAGCTGTACATCCCCTGTCTGTACCTTCCTCCTGCAGCAGGGCCCAGGGAGCAGGGACAGGTGACACAGCAGATCCCCCTCGTCACTGAGTGCCAGCACACTTCAGGAAGGCAGGAAGAAATTTTGACTGCTTGGATATTTGCTGCCACCAGTCCCCTCTCACTGACAAGATTTCATTCTACCTTTGTCATTCTTTTTAGATGTTAAAAAAAATCTTTCACTTGAATTGATTCACTTTTTTTTTTCTTTGCTCTTGAGGGCAGCTAATCTGTCTGTAAATAAGACATGGGCCTTAACTCCTGAAATTCCACTGTCACTTTTTAAATCTTTGCATAGGACTCAAACTGTGGGAATAGAATAAGTGGTATTCTCTAATGAGAGAATTACGTTGTATTTAATTCTTTTTTTTTCATCACATAAGCTAATTGAAAGCTCACCTTTTTTTCCCAACTAAATCTAGTTGCTCTAAAGATGAAGACAGAAATGCAGAGCTCTCACCACACAAGTATTTACAAAAAAATCTAAATCCTTCACAATCCTATTTTCAAAATAAAGCACTAAGTCTCTTGACTACTGTTTTAAAATTACTCAACACACATCTGCTTTTAGCCAACTTCAGAAAATTTGAGTTTCTGCTTTTACAATTGAAAAATGAGGTACAATGATGTGTTACTGGGCCTTCATATAAATTGTTTCCTGATTTTAACTGGATGTAGCATCCTATTGCCTCTTCAGGATGGTGCTACAAATTTATTAGACTCTGCATCCAGTTTCCACATCTTGTATTATGTTGCCAAGCAGGAGACAAAATGTCTAGTAATTAAGGCTGCTTTTAAAGTTTAAGATGGCCTTTTAAAAGGCCAAGATTGAAATGGAAGATTGAAGACAAAAATATCTTTTAAGAAAATGATTAAGAGAAAAAAAAATAAAAGGTTTATTTTAGACTTGGCCTGAATATTGAATTACAATAGATTTAAAATATTCAGCAGGCAATAATAGCTAGGAAACAAATATCTGGCAAATCAGGCACCGCAATCCCTAGCAGGGAGCTTCATCACCCCTAGAAATAAGTTTTGCAGGCACATTTATTTTATTTTGGTCACGACTCAGCCAGCTGGATATAAGACTACTTCACTTCAGAAATATATATATTGTCACAGGAAAATCTGTTTAGCGGCCTTGGCTGTCTGAGTGTCTATGAACAAGCAGTGAGTTTGAACGTAGGAACTAAAAAGTTAATTAAAAAATAAACAAAAACAAACACCAAAAAACTGCATCATGAGAGGGACACAGTAAGGTATGGTTGATCTGCTGCCTTTAGCCATTCATAATTCTGTTTAATCTTGCAGAGCCCATGGTGAGCCTGGCTGTGGATGGTGCTTTATTTGCAGAAGATGCAGATGTTGTGCCTACAGTGTGTTAGACTGAATTTGGCCCGGTTCTAGAAGTTTTAATGTGGGTATCTCATGATGCCATTTTCTTTTGCAAGGCAATTTCTTTGGTATGGCTACACCTCTTATGTTGCTGTGTGGTTTTATCCCTGCTGCGCCCTCTTGGTAGTTGAGAATGAGGGGCTGCCAAACCCCTGCTTTCATAAAGGATAGAGGCACATCTCTTATCAGTAATTTTTAGTGAGAAACTGAGGTTAAATATTTAGATTCTATAATCCTGCAAACATTTGTTAGGTTAAAATTTCTAAAATCAACTTTTTGATGCTCCTTAATTAGGGAGTTATACACCTTTACATTAAATTATTTTAGAAAATATTACAAGTTGTTACGAATTATTTGAAAAAAGATAATGGTCACCTTTGGTGTCTTTAATACAGGACAATAGGACCTGACTTCTGTCTGTCTTTCAGTGGTACTGGTGAAAAAATCTTGCATAAATCTTGAAGCAAAAGGTTTAAATATAGATTAATCTTGTGCTCAGTTTTTACTGAAGATGAAAGATATGGAGAACAGTAACTAACACTGGGACAGGAAAGATGGAGAGGTTAAAAAATCCAATGAATTTTTCTGGAGGTGAATGAAAGTTTTTGTGGTACACAAAACACTTTTTATTTTCTGGCAGTCTGAAGAGAACCTGTTTAGGCATTGCCAAGCACAATGCCTTATAGTAAAATATGTATTCTGTGCTTTTTTGAAACAATGAATTGTTTTATTTTCTCTGAAAGACTGAAACCTAACTCTTCTTCTTTTTGGTAAAAAACTTCCCTATTTTAGAGGAGAAAAATAGTAACAATCAGTAGATCTCTAACACTTAGTAAAAGTGTAGTGAACATATGTATAACATTAATGTCTCATGAACCTGAGCATGTGTGTAGCTCCAAACAGGCCCAAGTTCTGAACCTGAACTCCTGCAGCAGAACCTGCTCTCCCCAAAGTCGACACAAACATGTGCACCTCCATGCATGGCTGGTCCCATTGGCGTCAAAGACACTACTCATGGGAGTAAAGTTACTCATGCATTTAAGTGCTCGCTGGATTCCAGCCAAAATCTTAATCTTTTCCATTTAATACCCTTTTCCTAAACTGATAACAGTCTTCAAGTTTTCAGTATCATGTGCAGCAGTTTAAATAATGTAGGACTGAAGGAAAAAAGTGAAATAACAGTATTGTAACTTAAGGAGTATCATGAGATAAACAGCATAACACAGGCACAGTTTTAATAGGAGTGAGCAGTTATCTCCAGGGCAGCCCTACGTCCCAGGTCTGAAGGCAATTCATGTCTCTCAGGGTCTGAAAAACCAGGCTGGGAGGAGGGGCAGCTTTGAAAAGACAGGTACAAAATGTCAGTGCAAAACAAAGTGTAAAAGAGCATATTTTATCTGAATGGCAAAGCTTGAACTAAACTTGTACTGCTCTTGAAGCTCAGTACAACAGGCATAACATTTTCAAGGAAAGTGTACAGAGCTTTGGTAACAAAACCATAAATTTGATTTTGACTGCTGCCGATTTTTAAAATTATTTTGATTTTCCATCGGTGTTGGGGGTTTCCAACCTATTCCAGTTCTTGCACCATTCTCTTATGATCTTACCTTTCTTTTTACTGTAGATGAGCTCTGAATAACCCTGCTCACCTCTATTAGAGATATTTCATTCTTTCTCCCATTAAGTCCTAAAAACAATATTACTTGTGCAAGAGAATATTCAATTTTCTTGAGGGTGTTTGGCTGAGTGTCAGTATTTATGTAAACACTGTTCACATCCATGTACGAGTAGACAAAGAGTAGAGTAGGTTTGCATGGCTTTTATTTCTTTTGTCTTGACTTGAGAAAAGATGTGGAAGAGCTGCTCTCTGTGGAATGGGTAACACTTGGCTGGGACTTCAAAAACTTCCCTGGCCTTAAAGACTGGAGTTTTTAACCTCATCCTGCAGCTTCCAAGGGTCTTTGAATCACACCAACTTCTTCTACCTCCATCCCTACAGACGAAGACCTGGAATTTTGCTAGATATTTTGCTAGTAATTTTTCTTTGAGAGGAGTCTAGAGAAGGAGGGATGTGATGGGCTCAGAGAAATCCACAGGAACAGTCAGAGATGGAGTTTCATAAGGACTGATGGCTTTTTGCCCAGAAATGCTTCGCTGATGTAGCCCAGACTGGGACTTTTCCCAAAGGAAAAAGAGCAGGAGCAAACAGAGGGGGAGGAGACAGAGAAGAATAAGGGAGGAGGGGGCAATCTTGTCATCTTTGTATTTTCTCTTGAGAATCAAATTGGTTTTCCCTGGGTTTTACTCAAGGAGGAAAGGGGGAAAGTAAGAAATGAGAGCAAGACACTGGCTGAAATCATTATTAAAGAAGTTTGCAATTTCATCACCATTAATTATCTTCATTACGATAATGATACATCTTTGGGTGGAAAGAACTTGAGTGTATTTCTCGAACATGAGAACTGTATGAAAATATTTAGGCTTATGAAGTACAAAATTGATATATCACCTTTTAAAAACATATCTGTGTTATTGTGCAGTAGAATTTCTGTTAAGTCACATCCTAAAGCATAATTATTAAAAATATGTGTGTGAAGAGCGTCTCTCTGAACAAATCTGAAACTACTGAGGTTGGAGGATAGGTAGTGCAAGTACCTCTGTGAGGAAAAATATGGTTAAAAGAGACCTTGAAGATGAAAATTTTCCTCATCAAGGTGAAAAAGAATGAATGAAAATCCCAACAAAATAGGTGTGGTGCAAATAGTCTCTGGGAGTAAATTCTGCCCTATACATGTGCCATGTTACTGCCCAAGCCAAAGCGAATTTTAGTCAACAATATCTTTGCTAGATTTGGTGTCAGACCTGCCTGTGTAAGGGAGAAGAGCGCTGAGATCCTGTGATATCCCAAAGGTGTTAGAAAAGGGGAACAATTGGTATAAATACAGGAATTCAACACCAGAAATAAGATACTGACCTAATCAGTGAAATGAGCATCAAAATCAGTCTTCATGCTAAAGCTTTGAGAGTCTGGCATATCAAACAGAGCATGAATATCTTCAGGAATACGCCAGGAGCTAATTGATTTAAGAAATCTGGCTGTATATAGAGACCATTACTCATAGATAGCACGTTTTTCTGCCGCACAAATTATCTTCAGTGCTCGTGGTGTCTGCTCAAGGAAAAGTTTATTTTCATTCAGTCTTTTCTTTCCCCCTGACCTCAAAGGACTAATTAACCAAGTATTAGCATGTTTCTAAAATATGACTGAATTCATCTTCTTAAGAAAGTGTACTGAAGAATGTACCCTATTATTAGAAATGACAGGATGTATATAGGGCCATATGTTTTCAAAGGGTTTTCTGTCAGTGTTAATCAAAATGTTGGAGAACTTATGAACATACTGAGCAGCACGTCAACCATATGGATAATATCTCCCCTTTAATAGAGAGAATTTGAATTAATAATAAACACTGGAGAAAAACCTGAAATGAGACAGAAACAATAATATTAAGACCAGCAAAGGTGTAATATGGCATCAGCCTGAAGACTCCTGGGTATTTAAAAAAAAAATCTATTGTGTGTTAAATCCTGGTCATGGAACTACATTCATTAATTTTTCTTAGTTTAACTTGGAAAGGTGACTCCAAAGATGCAGTTTGTTTTTGCTGGGGTTTGTAGAGGACAGACTTTGGCTCTCAGAGGATGCTGTAACATGAATCAGCATCACTTGCTTGTCTGACTGGAGATGGAGATTCATTATTGCAGAATATTTGTTACTCAAAAGGCAGCAGAACATTTGTTTGGTGACACACACGTGTACAAATCCTTCCATGGGCTGTATAAACAACTGCAGGGCAAAAAAAGAATAGAGTCTGTTTCTAAGCTTGCTAACCTTGGAAAATGGATTGATATTATTTTATTTTGAATAAATTTCCAAGGGTTCAACTTGACAAAATTACCTGCTTTTAAGCATGATGAACTCTCTGAACTAAATGTTGAGAAATCTGCTCGAGAGAAAATTAATGTTTCAAGTGTCATTATCTCCTTCTACATCACTGTCAGGAGTGTATGAGAAATAAATCTATCAAAAATGAAAAAATATATAGTTATTAGGTAAACTAAGTCCCCCCTTGCAGTTACCTGTGAGACCACAGTCACATGCAATACAACTGACTTTGAAAATCAAGACTTTTTGACAGAAGGCAGATCTGCAGCTGGAGCTGAGTCAGGGCCAGGACAGGGCTCCATTCCCTGCTCTGATTGTAGGGAATTCTCCCTGTGCTCTCTAGGAATTGTACCTGCTCCTTGGCATTACTCAGAGCTGCTGGGAGCCACTGAACACCCGTGCAACAAACACAGGAATTCACCAATTCACCAGGAGACGGCCAGGAGGGTCTGAGCCTGTTACTCCACTGCCTCCAAACCCCTGTCTGCCTCCAGAGATTGCCCCTCTGCCTCAGCTGGTGACAGGATCTCAGTCCCTCTCAACTTGTAAGGTTTTATTTTCACAGACACCAGTCCTGGTTTATTTTCCCCTTAGTTAAATGCAAAGTTACATTTAGATCTGTGATATAAGGCCTTGAGCTGCTGATAAGCACAGCCCAGCCTCGCCAGGGTGAGAACCTGAATCTTCTGACAGAGATAGGGAGTAGAGGAAATGCGACTTGAAGTTTTAGAAGCTTTAAATTGAGATATCCCTGTTATATAGTGATGGGTTTTATTTGTAACTACCCATCTATGCTACTCATGTGAGGCCCCTCCTGGAGCGCTGTGTCCTGCTCTGGGGCTGCAGCATCCAAAGGACGTGGATCTGCTGGAGCCACTCCAGAGGAGATCACACAGCTGATCACAGAGCTGGATCACCCCTGCTATGGGGACAGGCTGAGAGAGTTGGAGCTGTCAGTCTGGAGAAGAGAAGGCTCCAGGGAGGGCCTGTAACACCTCCCAGTACCTCAATGGGCTCCTAGAGAGGTGCAGAGGGACTTTGGTCAAGGGCATGGAGGGACAGGATGAGGAGGAAGGGCTTCAAACTAACAGAAGGCAGGGTTAGGTTAGGTATTAGAACAAAATTCTTTGCTCTGAGGATGGAAAAACACTGGCACAGTTTGTGCTGAGAAACTGGGGAAGTGTTCAAGGCCAGCTTTGAGAAATCTGGTCTAGTGGAAGATGTCCCTGCCCATGACTGGAGGGTTGGGACTAGATGATCTTTAAGGTTCCTTCTCACCCAAAACATTCTGTGATTCTATGATCTGCATCACTTTTCAGCTTAGGAGTATTTTACTCAAAAATTTCTTTCCATTTCCACTTTGAGTCCATTCCTGCTTTCCACATTCTTTTTTCTGAAGCTGGCTGAAAAGCACATTATTATTGATAGCACCTTCTGACTGGTGGATATTTTTGGAGTAACCACAGAGGACAAGGAGCAGAGTTCAGCCCTCCTTTCCTCTCTGCTGTTCCATCAGCTCCTGTAATGTTGTGCCAGTATTATTCTTCTCAGTAGCCTGTGACTCTCCTGCAGATCTCAGAGGAGTTTCTCCTGCACCTGGGAAGGAGAATCCATCTGCAATTTATTGTTAGAAATTTTATATCAACTTTATCTTTTTTCCTCATTTTCAGATGAAATTTAAGTACCAGGACACCAGCACACGATGTGCCACAAGCCTGTCTTGTACTATAAAATCTCCACTGCCAACCAGCAAGGTGTGGAGGAAATGCATCCTCTGCCTGAGCTGCTGAGGACACCAGGCCTGCAGGGTTTAACTGCTGTAGGGACTTTGATTTTAAATTTCATTCACAGGGCAATCTCTCAGCACACTCTAATCCACCACCTGCCCAGCTCTTGGGAGCCTCCTGCAGCAACACTGTTCTTGTGGCCCAAGATTTTAGCTCTCCAGGCCCTTTTTGTTCCTGGTTTCTCCTTTTTTTCTTATACACTGATCCTCAAAAAACACCACAAACTGCAGCCTCTCTTTCTGGAGGAGCAATTTTTCTCCTTCACATGTTTTGTTTTTTCCAGACAATCATATAATCACATAATTTTTAAGTTTGGAAGGGTCCTTTAAAGGCCTTCTAGTCCAACTACTGTGGGCAGGGAGATTTTCCACTAGACCAGGTTACTGAGAGCTCCATCCAGCCTGGCCTTCAACACTTCCAGGGATGGGGCATCCACCACCTCTCAAGATAAACTGTGTCAGTGTTTTAATACCCACACTGCTTCTATACTAAAGTTTTAATTGCCAGGCACAAAATTGAAAGGCCTTTTTTTACATTTTAGAAGACACTTGTCTGTTTTTTTGGCTCTTGTTGGGCAGCAGGCGCAGTCAGCAGCACATCTGAACACTCCTGAGGCCAGGCCAACATCCCTGCTTGGCACAAACCCCCAGCTGCTCTCACCAGGCTGCATCAGTTTTGGTGGAGATTCTGCACAGCTTATGAACCTTCACAGATGCCTGCTCTCTGGTGAGTCCCATGAGCCCTTAAATACTTGAAATACTTCACTTCTGCCACACAAACTACAAGAAAGAGTCCCAAAACTGGCATGTAGCTCCCAGCAGCCTTCTGTCAAGCAGATGTTCAGCTGTAGGAGTGTTGCATGAGGCATTGTGCTGATACTGAAACTGATTCCTCTTGCCTGCAAATCACAAGAGGAGGTGTTAAAACCTAAATAAATAAATAAAGTATAAGCACTGGCTGAAAGGGAGAAGGGGTGGGGGAACTAAAGATGCTTGCTAAAACTTCCAGGCACCCTGGCAATTAGTCTCACAATGGCATAATCCTGATGAGCTTTCACATCTGCTATTACATTTGGTACATAGTGTTTGTTAGCGTTTTACTCCATCTGCTTTTATACAACCTCCATCAGCTGAAGGAGGATATGGTTACTCCAGTCATTAAATGTTGATGATCTCTGTTTGTGGTAGGTATCTGTTACATTCATTAACTGTTACTTTGCCTCCTCACAGTTGGAAATAAGGCCTCTTCTCTCACCAGCATCCAGGCATTTGCCAATAATAATAAAATGACAGCTCTTGATGAGGATGTTGACACCAGCATGACCTGCAGGCTCTGTGAAGTATGTCGGTTAGTCTGAATGGAGTAAACAAACTCTTTCCTAGTATGGTATTCAAATCTTTAAATGCATTAACTTCTAGGACTTACTGATCAACTATCTCCCATTAGAAGGGATATCTCTTGCCTTCAGACAAAATCTACTCTTCTTGTAAATGGAAGTCATGTGCTTTCATTTTCCTCAGAGCCATTTAGTTACAGATTTAAGAGGATAAATATATTTGACATTTTTTGCCTTTCCATTTCCCTTTTGCCGGCAATGTCAAACAGACTGTGAAAAAGAGAATTAATTGATTATCCCAAGATATTCATGATGTTCTCTAAGCTTCTGATTCTTGGGCTGCAGGTCATTAGCAATCATTAATTTTTAAAGCTACAGATGATGTCCTCCGAAGCAGAGATCATATGAAATAAACAGATCTATTCCTGTGGTACTGGGATGACATTTGGGAAGAGGTAAGTGTACGGTAAAGCAGAATTTTGGCTGTTCAGAGATCATTGATAGAGAGAGAGGCAGTGCTTCCCTTTAGGCGGCTGCATGGCAGAACAGGGGGTGTGAGGGGCACCTCTGCTGCTCTAAGGGCAGACAATGTGTTCTCCTGCTTCCTTCCACTTCTGCATCCAAGTGATTGTCACCTTTTACTCAGCTTTTGCCCAGTCACATCACAGTCAGAGAGAGCCTAAATCCGTCTGCAAGAGGTCCTGCCTGAAACACTTTTTGTCGTGTTGGAGTGTAGAATATTTTGTGGTTTCCCTTTATCCTTCCTAAAAAATACACATACCCCTCCACCTTTCAGAGTTAAACACACCTGTGCTGCCCCACAGAGACTTTCCTTTTGATGTTTCCACATAAGGATTAGCCCATATTAATATGTAGTGCTCCTAACCTGAGGAAAGACAGGAAAGCTCAGGATTGTTTGAATGCTGGCTAGGATATCTGTGTTAGCAGTCAAACCATATGTCCTCCTAAAAGTGTGATGTTGATTGTGACCTCAGAAGAAATCAAGCCTGCTTATGGCAAATATATGGAATTGATTAAATGAATAAATAACCCTATTATTTAGTTTTGCATAAAAATATGTGGGACCCAGGTCAAAGATAATCCCTAATTTTTCTATGCATAATAGATTCCAAAGTGTAAACATTTCCAGTAGTATGAACCAGACTGGATGCTTTATGTCAACAGTCAAAGGTGCGAGTGTAAACTCAGAAATATTGATAATGTTTGTGAATAACTTCAGACTAAATTATGCTGGAGTTCCCCAGCTGATATGAGTTCCTCTGTTGTTTTAATACTCCAGTGTCTGTTATTTTTAAGAGTTCAAAGACTGACCACATTTTCTTTAATATTTGTCACCTCTGCTTCATTTTAGCGCCTGTTTCTCTGTCAGAGTAGTCTAATTTATTGAGGAACTGCAGCAATATTTCCTTCAGCCGAGATTTTCTGTATTTTGTGAGCACGATCCTTTCTGTCCTTGACTTTCTTTAGTTTTTGGCTTTGGTGCAGAGATTCTGGACCACGGTCATTAGGTTCTGCAGATCTGATTTTCCTGTTCTGTACAACTCTGTGCTGCGCAGTGTGTGCTGACAAGGTTCTGCTCCCAGGTGCTCACAGTGAGAGACCAAGGGGAAACAGGAGCACGGGAGGTGAAAGCACCTTCCTAAAAATAGCAGTACAAACGACTGTCTAGTCTGAAAACAAAGGCTAGGCACAGTGGCACGCTGCCTGTTGTGGGTTGCATTACATTTGCTCATATTTTCCTCCACATGCCACAGGCTGAATTATGAATAAACCATGAAACTTTGATTTTTCTATTAAGCCACTAAGAGATCTTCAGTTGAATTCTCCACTTCTTGTATTAATTATGAACATAATAGGTGCAAGACTAGCAGCGCACCTACAAATTACCCTGCTTGGAAGAATTTTGTTTGTCTTCCCTGCCAGATCCATTGTGCTCTGCTGCATCTGAGACGCAAACTCAGGCGTCCCATCTGCTTCCTGTTTGTGCACTGATCTCCAGCCCGACCCTCGGCTGCAACGTTGTGTTTGATAAAGTTCAGGTTTGAATCTGAGCGAACAAAGCAGCTCCTCACAGTCGGATCTTTAATCTGCTGCATGCACAGCAGTGCAGGGCCGTGCATCTGGTGCTGCACAGAGAGCAGATCTGACATGACCCTGATCACGGCCTCGCAGGGCAGGGTGTGCAGAGTGCAGCCCAGCCTGGCTGTGGGATGGGAGGCACCCAAAATCCACTGAAGCCACCGGGAGCTTTTCCATTGGCTTTGCCTGTTTATTAGAACAGCCAAATCCTCCATTTCTCCCATGGTGAACAGCACAATCTCTGACCATCAAGGACCATCTCCATACAGGAGGTCAAGGGCATCACTCACATACTGAAAATGGAAGTGACTCCAAATAATAAACAGAAAATTATGTAAGGGATTCCTGAGTGAGAACTGTTTAGGAGCAGTTTCACCCCCACTAAATTTAGATTTAGGAAATGGCAAGATATTACTGCATCCTAAACATTTATCATTTGTCATAGCAAGTGATAGGATTGATGGCCAAGAATTCGGATTGACTAATGCGTAGCTATAATAGTCATTTAACAGTTTCTTTAAATTCAGTGTTTAAATTTGACTTCAATTTTGTTTCAATTCAGCCCAATTTCAGGATTTTTTTTTAAACTCTAATTTAATACATGCAAATATAATAATTATTTTCTGTAGACATTTGAATCATTTAATTTACACAATTCTCCAATTAGCATACTTCTCCTGAACTTTGTAAGTATTCATGGTTCAGCTTTTTGCAGCATCTCCTGGAAAATTATGGTGTGGTGTTTGGTCTGAAAAATTATGTGATAGGAATTATATATTTACAGTTCCCCAAAATGTGCACTGTGGGCTTCACAACAACAACAACAACAAAAANTGCTTTGATAAATTAACTCAGCTGCTCTTCCACTAAAGCTAGGATATATGTTTACAAGGTATCTACATAAATACAATTTGTGTGAAATACAGCTGAATGCATTTGTGAGTGGATCAGATCCAAAACCCACTGAAGGGAATGAGAGAATACACTGCACTGTATTTTGTGCACACAGCTATGCAAATAAGGGCTGTGTAGGTGTGCAGGTGTGGAATGTATGCAAGAGCATCTGTCCTGCCTGTGCCCACATACACAGCTCCACCACATTTTACAATTTTGTACGCATACAGTTTGTACACAGGGCTGGCATGATGTCATTGCAGGATATTTAAGCTTTGTTTGAATTTAGCCTGCTGCCTGATGCATTTAGATCCTGTTTTCCACGATGCCTGGTGCAGAGAAGGAAATGTGGGAGTTACGGGTTTGGTGTTGGGTGATTTCTGCTCTGGTGGGGAGAGGAGATGGGTGATCCCACTCCCTAAAGTCCCCCGGGGAAGGGGACAGGGCAGGAAGTCACTGCCTTGTTTGTTTTCCTCTTTTAGAAGTCAACAGGTCTGAAGGAATCACATCACTTTGAAACCACTGCCCGGTCATGAGAATCATCTGAAAACAACTCAGGCTCCTCAGAGAGCACCTGGCTGTAGAGCAAACTGCAGCCTTTCCATCACCCTGAGGAGACTACAAAAAGCCCAGTAAGTGACCTCTTCAGAAAAGATTTCACCAGCTTCTCCTTTCCCCCATCTCACTTACACTCTATAGATACCGTTCCCTCACCTGTGTCAGTGCCCGCACCTGCCAGCCTCGTGTTTTAGCTCTGTAGAGGCTTGGCTGGGGAAGGCAGCACACAGAGATGCTGGGAGCTTGCAGCAGCCTGGCAGGTTTGTGATAATTCCCCACGTGGACACTTCCTGTGCGTGTTAAAGGACCTCCTGCAGGCAGCAGTTGTGAAGCTGAACATGATGCCTTGCACGTCATTGAGCACTCCTTCCTGGACACAAGACAAGCTCTCAGTAACATCTCCTCAGTTAGCAGTACAGAATTTTTGATTCTGTCTTTCTTGGGTTTGGGGTTTTTTTAAGCAGAAAGCCCAGAAAGGGATACAGATCAATGGAGTGTTTCTTCAAGTCATTGCTTGAAGTGAATTTTGCCTGCCCAGTTCCATGGCATACCTGGGAGTTACCCGAGAGCTGGAGACACGTAACTCATCTATTACTCTGTGTTTTGATAAATGTATTTAAAATGCAGCTGAGTAAATGGGTCAGAAGGACTCCTTAAACCATCTGAGTCTGGAAACTTCAGTTGCTTTCAGTAGCAATCATTGAGAAATAAGTTAATGTCAGACATAATAGCTTATGGTGCAAAGAGGCAGTTCCTCCAAATGAACTTTCTGAGGCAGTGAAATATCAGTGTTATTAACAGTTTTTTTCCTAAGTGGGATGATGTAATATCCAGTATGAGATCCTAAAATGCCTTTGATTGCTCTTAGTTGTGTTATCCTGCATTCAAATCACCAGAGTTCCAAACACAACACATTAGAAGTTAAGAATAGCCCTAATCAATAATTTACCATGTTACTGATAGATTTTGCAATGCGAACTTAATCCTTTGAAGTAATGTATATAAGCCATTTGAACAGCATATATAAAATCCTGTCTAATAATCAGTCTGCACAGAAGATAAAAACCTACTGCTGTAACCTTCAGGTCCTTTTGTCGGGTGCCAAATATATCTTCTTAGAGAGCACTGGAATTTCTGGAGATGATGAGTGTGAGCAAAAAGCCCCCCAGAACCTCTGATGAGCACCTTGAGCTCCACTGAATACCTTGGTTTTTGTGGCATTTTACCCCTTTCCACAGAGAAGGATGAATATCCAGACTACCCCTTAGGGGTGGCAAAGGTGTGTGTTTGTTGCAAGATGGGTGAGATCTCAGTGTAGTATTTGGGGCTCTCTCTGTGCAGGTGTCTGGAGGAGGAGAAGGCTTGGCACTGGTAGCAAGGGAGGTGTAGTTTATTTGACTGAGCTCCCCTTGGAGCAGGGGGTAGGAGATGGAGGCACCAGGCATCGCTGCCTCAGAGCTGCACTCTCTTCAGTATGCAATTATACCATCCCTAAAGGTAAATAGAAGGTTTGTCTGTGAGAAATATTCCTGTGAAATATTTTGCAGCTGAAAAGATAACACTATTCCCTGCCTCTTACTTGGCTGTACAATTTTAATTATGTCAGGGAATCTCTCCTATTTTATATTCCATATATATTTATGGAATAAGCTGTTGGCAAATAGAACATTATTTCAAATAATTTAATGTATTTATTAAAAGAGATTACAAATCTATCCAGGCTATAGTCATTGCACTTAGGGCAACCATTATGGCTATATTATTGTTCCATTTATTTCAAAATACCTTTGGCAAGGACTGCTCCTCCATGAACAGTGTAAGACAGAGACTTTCTGCCTGATGATCTTCCGCCTTCTGTGGCAGAGGATTTTGCTGTCTCCTTTCCCTCTCTAGATTCAGAGCAGGGTCACAGCAGAAGAGGAAGAGCCTGATGCACCCTGGCTTAGTGATTTTATTTATGGAACTCTGTGTTAGCCCACAGCAGAACAGAGAGAGGAACAGCCCCAAGGATGAAGTCACTGAGAAGCTGCAGCGCTGCTGAGGGACGTGGGGGTCCCTGTGCATCCCTCAGGGTCTGATGGAGGAATCCAAGAAGGCCAAAAAGGCAGAGCAGTGTTCAGTGACCTGTAAGTGAACCCTGTGTCTTCAAAGTCCAAAAGATTCATGTTTCTAGAGCATCCCAAAGCATCCCATACAAGTGCTGCCAGTGGCTGAGCTATCATCTGCTCTTTAATCAGTACCCAGATCTTTCTAGGGGATTTTTTCAGCTTTCACATGGAATTCCCAAATAAATAACCATGTGTGTGGTATTTATTCACATACAGTAGATTCTGGTTGATAATCTCCTCAGTGGATACTTGTCTGAAGAAAAGCAAGGTTTAAGGAAGCTACAATGTGTGAGACCACCTGCACATCCCACTGCTGTGTGCCATACTCCAGAGTCACTCCAGAGCCCTTCCAGCACCCCTGTTCTGTCACAGGAAACAGCCCCACACCCGTGAGACCCCACAGTCCCACTCACATGCACAACACCTCTGCTCCTCCAGTGGTTTCAATGAACTCACCAAGATCACAAAATCAATCTTCTCTATAACTCTTAGCAGCATTATAGCTGGAATAATATTTTGGGTGCTTCCTACCTTCCAGAATTGCTGCCACTGCTGCTTGTTTGACATCACGTAACCCATAACACATTTTATAGGTTTCCAACCTTTGAGCACAATGGATTAGAAAGGAGGTTAATTATGCATAAGATGGAAAGATTTATGTAAATATAAAACCAATATAATGTATTATTTACATTCAGCCTGTACTTATCCTAAGTAACTTCTGGAGAAATCTTGGCTATCATGAATAGCTCGCACCTCATTTCTGAATCTTAATCCAGAAAAGGTTGGAAGGTTCTGGCTTCCTTAAATTGCTCCTAATAATTTCTAGACTAGAGTGTGGATGTATAAGAGCACAACTCAACACAGATGGACAACAAACAGGATAAATCTCTATCATTTATTACATTTGCAAGCGATCAAAGGTGGCTAACTAGACATTTTCCTCATTGGTTGTTTGCATTAGATATGCATATCTTCTTTCTTGCAGAGCCATTTCCGAATATATTTGCAAGGCTATTGATGTCCATTACTTCACTTAAATATAGATCAGAAATACTGACAAATATTTTCATTCAAAGAGTTTGATCATTTTCAGATTACTCTCCATGCTAGTAATTAACCTCAGTCAACACCCTTCCATAGCACTTTCAAACACAGTTCCCAGCAAACATAAAGTTTCATAAATATGTACTAAATAACCTTAAAGCCCTTTATGAATAATTATGAGTTTTTAAGTTTTTGTGAATCTGCATATTAATTCCTTTCCATAAATAATACATGAAGCAAAAATCCAGCTTGTTTGGTGTCTGGGGACAGAGGAAGAAAAGGAGGGGATAATTATCAGTTTAATGTGGGAAAATACTTAACCTGAAAGATTATCTTCAAAAACTGATGACTCCATAGGTTTGTATATATGTGTGTATAAACACACATGTATAAAAATATATATATAAAGATGTGTATAGCTGCAGAGACAGATGATGTGCCTCCTCTCTGAAAGACTGCTCCCGTTTGAAGCACATTACGCTTCTGTCTCTGCTGTGCCATGCTGAGCTCTTTAAGTGAAAAGCAATGTGCTGAGCTTAGCCTCCACACAGCCCCTCTCTTTATAAATGTGCCTTCCCCAAAGGTAGAAAATTAATGAGAGTCTGCTGACTAAAATTACTACATTTTGCCTTCCGTGGGACATTATGGATTTAAAAGATAAGAGGGAGTGCAGCAAGTCCAAAAACAATTTCATTTCATTAATCCCTTAAGTGCCTCGGGATGAGCAGCCCATGTCCAGCAAAGGTGGTGTTACACCAGCTTTTGCTTTGCCTCCTGCACGTCACCCGAGCACGCCTCGTGTGCTCTGCTTCTCGTCTCGGGATGGAAGGCATCCAATAAAAAGATGGAGTGGGAATGATGTATGGCTGAGTGCTCTTAGGCTGACGCTTCCTGCATGCACACTGACAATAATAGGAAACGTAAGGGGTTTGCAGAGCCAGCCTGCTGATCAGACAGGGCTTGGAGCTGGATTTTTTTTTTTTTCAACTTGTGTTTATGGTAAAGAAAATGTATTTTCTGGTCCAATTTGCTGGGTTTGCTGGGTTTTTTCTGCATTTAAAAAAAGAAAAAAAAAGGAACTATTATTTTAAAGAAGAGAACTCAAGAAGGTATTAAATATTTGACTTTCTCACAGGACTGTAACTGTACATTTGGTAGAAGTGATTATGTAAGAATATAAACACAATGAGATTTTTCAGATAAAGTACAGTACATGTGGCTGGAAAATCAGTGAAGAATTTGGGCACTGGAAACAGAATTTGTGTGTGTGAAACACTGTCTGTACCCCACTGCCATTCTGACTTTGTAGAATCTTTTGAGAGAAAAAGATCACATTCAAATTTCACATGTTTAAATAAAGAACTTCATTTGGTTGTTTCCATATCAGTCCACCTACAAAATGAAAATAGATTTTGCTTCTCACTCCGTCCTTCAGATCTATTTCATTTCATGGTCCTGTTCAGTGGCTGGTTTGAAGCATGAAAGGCAGTATTTAAACATTAATTAAAACAAGCCACTAAATGGCAAACCTGTTTTCTTGGGTTTAACACAAACAAAAAGGAAAAAAGAAGGAAAACTAAAGTGAGACAGGAATTTTGAGAGCTGTAGGTGCCTTGCTGTCGCTGTTTCCTTGTGCTGCAGCACCGCAGGGGCGACACCTCATTCTGCAGAGTGGGTGGCCCAGAAGCTGCCTAGGAAGTGTTAGACACTGAGTGATGGGAGCTGGTAGCACAGGAGGGTGGCCTAGAGCCTCGAGAGACGGCTGCAAGCCTATCCCAGCCCAGGATGAGTCCTCCTGTGAATCTCTGCACCTCTTTCCCCCGGCAGGAACACCCTCCAGGCCGCAGCAGGAGCGCCCTTGGCAGCTGGGTGACCCCGCTCACTGGAAAAGAGCAGTGCCAGCGCACTCTGCCCCTCCTCAAAGTGACCTGTGGTAGCAAAGCTCTGCTGTGGAGCCTGTTTTAAAGTATTTCATCAGCCTGGCTCATGCAGCCAGGAATAAAAGTGATTAGGTGAGTGGCTGTACCATCATATCAGGAAGGCTGATAACCTCTGGCTGGAGAATGCTGAAAAATAGAGGAATTTAGGCCACTCTGCAGCCACAGCAGAACGTGTACACACAGAGGAAATCACCACACTCCACTCTTACACCAGCCCTTGCTTTTTTGTGTACACAGAAGAAGCAGAGGAAAAAGCATCCCACAGAAGTGGTTGAATCAAAAGCTCAACCTGAAGCTGCTCCAAAATTTTCTGTGGGTGAGGGAGGGACTGGTAGAAGTTTTAATGCTGGTGTGTTTCTCCACTGAAAGCCTGCTAATTAATCATAAAGACTCAGCTGGAAATAGTTTCTCTAAAAGAAATACAGAGCAACCCAAATTTGTTTTTGATTAGACATGGGACACAGATTTGAATAAAGTCTTTTAAAGGCCATTATTACAGTTGTTTGGGAATCTGTCTCCCTTTTAAACTGAGAAGTTATTAGGAATTTATAAATTAACTATTTTTATTGCCCAGGGAAAAAAAAATACAACCAAAAAAACAGCCCATGAAATATTTAATTGTTGCTGTGTCTCATGGAAAGGAAGACTTCTTGTCTATGAAGTGCTTTGTGTGGATCCAAACCTGTTGATGAGTAGTTTAAGCTAATTCTGAATACTGGACTCATAAATTCATAGACTTTAGTCTATGGTTAAACTATTTTCATCTCAAACCCACCCTAAATCCCCAACAAAAATAGTAGGCCAGATGCCCAGACTGCAGCTAGAGACCCTCATTAGGCATCATTTGCATCCTATTAACCACTGAGCTGTGGGTCATTCGCTGCCTGTCAACCATTCAAGTCATTTCTTTTGTGTTAATTAGTAGAGAAATAAGGAGTTAATGAAGATCTTATGATCTGTGATGATTTATCTTTGTTGTTTCAAATGAATCCCTGCTCTCTGAGCACTCCAGTGAGCTCCTACACACCAAATAATACAAAACTAGTCAGAGGGAGCTTACGGCGGCCTTTGGAGTGCTGTTCTCCAGGGACCTTTTGCATGGTGGGCTTTGTTAGCTAAAGATTAGAAGGAGTTAATTGCTTCAAGATTGCTGGCAGATTAGGTTACAGGGTGTGTTGTATCTATGTAAGCATATGTCAGGTCTAGTTAGAAGATAGAAGATGCTTATTTTAATAAAAGTATGAAAGCAAGAATTAATTCGTCATTATAGCGAAAATCTTACTTCTACTCTGAGCACTTGCAGATAAATGCAGTGCTGGTTGTGCCCTTGCTTGTCTTCTGAAAAGTGGAGAGCACAGTTCTCTGCGGGACTGCATGGCTTCCCAGGCTTTGGCCAGGCTTTGGCCAGGCTTTTTCCATCCCTGCTTGAGGAGAGCAGAGCAAGGCCTCACTGGACAGCCCACATCTCCCAGGGCTGCTCTTCCTCTCCCTCTGAGGGGATAATGGCTCATGAGCCCAACCAGTGGTTTGTTAACCCTTCCCCCTGGAGGGCTTTTTCCTGGAATGGAGGAAAATCTCACAACCTACACCCAAAAATCTGGGACCTGAGGCCTCATATTGCTCGCACTGGGATGGTGATACCACTTCCACAGGGTCTGATTTGCTCCTGCTCCAACAAGGGAAGAAACTCCAACAACCTGAGGTGAGCGTGTTCAGGTTTGCTCTTTCTTTGGTGGCCGCTGGTCCCTGTCCCTCCAGGGAGATGCTGGTGCAAGACCTTTCCCAGGCAGATGCCATTAGTCCTAGAAATGGCTGGAAACTCCTATTTTTCAGACTTTTAATTTCAAAAATAACAAACCAGCAAAGAAAATCCTTCCCCAAAGGAATTTCCACAAGGCTTAGAGAAGAAACTGTTCCACAAGCACACCAGCTCTGATACTGGGGGGGTATTTATTTTTTCAATGGGCAAATCAATTGGAAAGTTTTGTTTCTTTGTCCCCTATTTGCTTCCTGTGGAGCAGAGATAATGGATCAAGAGGGAGGTTGGAATGACTGGAAATGTTAGTGCACCTTCTCTCTCCAGTGCTTTGCTGAAGGCTGCTGCTTCCAACAGCAGGAACATTCAACCACGCACAGACCTTCACAATTGGCGACCTGGATGTACACTAAAATAAAACCAAAATATAATAGATATAAAATATAATATTTTGGGCTCTAAACCAAAGTAGGTCAATAAAGATCAGTGTCTTGATGTGGTGGAGAGCTGCTGCTTGTGTTGCCCTGCTGGCAGTAACTTCTGGAGAGAGGCTGAGGTGCTCCATGTATTGATCTTGTGCAGAGTCTCTGCTGAAGTTCTGAACCACACTTTGAAGGCAACAGGAACTGCTTCAGGACAAGAGATAACTGCTTGTCATCTTCCTACTTGCTTGAGCTATGATTGGTACTTCTGCTCTTCCAGGAAATTTCACTCTATTTAAATTAACAAAATAAAAAAAAGCCCACTGAAATTAATTATTTAGGTTCACCAAATATTTTGAAAGTTTTTATTTAGACCTTTTTTCCTCCCCTGTATGTCTATCAGGTGGAAAATAAAAATTAATTATTTGTTCAGCACTATATTAAAGTGCCTGTGAATGATGAGGTGTGTTTTAGCAATGAATATCCTAAAAGAGCTCAGGATCTGTCTGAAAAAAACCACCACTCACTCTTCTCTGGTTTAGCTGTCATAATGCACCAGTTAGAAATGACCATTTCCTTGCCTGTGAAGAAATACTGTGCAAATTGCAAAGATATATCTGGTGAGCACTTTTTTACAAACTGTTCTGAAAATTGTAGACATATAATTCATGTCTTCCTGGCTGAAAGAAAAAAAAAAAAGAGTCAGATATTTGGCTTATCTAAGTCTTTTCCTCATTTCATGAGTAAAGGGCTGGGGAGAGGAGGCAGGAGAGCAGCAGAGCTCATCCCATCCCCCAGCAGCTGGAGGTGGACACAGGACCAGGCATCCCTGAGCATTGCACCTTTCATTGCTCTGAATGAAGAGAGGTTTTCACATTTTAGCTGTTCAAGGAAAAACTCCTCCCTTGGCCCCACACACGAGAGGGGAAAAGGAGAGGCAGGGTGATAAGGGAAAGGTGGCTGTGCCTCTTGTGCAGCTGCAGAGAGCTGGGGATGTAATTGCAGGGGGTTGAGCGCAGGAATCGGGGAGAGGGCAGGGGATGGGAATGGGGATGCAGCTCTAACACTCAGCCCAGCTCCTCTTCAAAAACCCACAGCTAAAGCCAAGCAAGTGCAGGGCCACTGTGTGAGCATCCCCTAAGCTTGGCCCAGGTCTCCCTGCCTGCAGCAGCAGAGTGACAGCTACAGTGATTTTTTTTTTCTTCTGTGACATCAGTCAGAAAGAGACGGCTTTTGTGTGGGGGCAGGAATGGGGGAAGAGGCACAGAGAGAGAAGAGGGAAAAAAAAAATAAGCAGAAGTAATTTATTCGGGATCTTTGAGAGGATAATAGCCAATTATTTGTTTATAACACTGGTTAAATTTTCATTAGGCAGATTAATGGAATATCATGTACTGTCAACATTGGACTGAGGGGTGGTCTGTAAGAGATAAACGGGCAAACAGTCGATGTGTCTCCCTGAGTAAATTAGTTTTTGCTTTCCTGTTTTTCATATGAAAATGGAAAGGTGGACAAGGTGGTGCATTTTAAAACAGGTCTCAAGATGGGCCAAATCAGTTAAATATGAAAGCAATTCTGGTAATAAATACATTATAATAACTTAGCATCGTGCCTATCATTTTGATTTCATGAAAGTCTGGGATAATGTAGATTTTTAACCTGCTCTCTTAATACACATTTCCTCTTCCTGAAGTTCAGCGTTTCTTGCTGTGAGGTGAAAGCATATTACTTTTTTTTGCCTGATTTTTCTGTGTAATCTGTTCAGTATTACAGCTGGTAAGTGCTAGAGGCTCAGAGCTCTTTCTTGTGAATTCTGGTATTATCATACTGGATAGCATGAGCAGTCCCCTCTAAGTACTGTATTATCAGCATCAGAACCCCTGAGTGGTTATGGTTGCATATCCTCCTCTTTTGAAGTCAGAATATTTCTTAACATATTAGCCTGGGATTTTCAGACGAGCCTCGGAGAGGCAGACACCCAAATTTCTGTGGGAGTCTACTCAGCCTCTTGGAAAATCCCAAGATTTTCCTAGAAAAGTGTCACCACCTTAATTTGGCTTCAGAGCTCTGCTCTGCTTCTCTCTGTGCTGCATGGGCAGGTGGAGAGGAGAGGTTCTCTCCAGTAAGCACAGTTTTGGAATGCACAGCAGGTTTAAAAGACTCCCAAAAATTCAATACAATCTTGACTATTAATAATTACAGAGCACAAAACCAGCCTCTTGCCATAAGGAATGGCAAAATATTTATTTCAGATGATGTATTATAACGGCACTGCCACGTAGGTTTCCATTCACAGACAGCACTTGGTGACATTTAGGTCACAAGTCTGCATCATTCTGAGGCTATGTAATGCTTCCAAGAATAGTATTTATTCTTGGGCTTCCTAAAATGGCAATTTTAATATCCATCTCTAGAAAAAATGATCTGATACTTTGCTTACAAAATCCCCAATTCCCTTTGACCAGTTCAAATCCTGCCTACTTCCAGAAGGAAGCCTTTAATTACATGAGTGATGTGAGATCAGAGGAGATCCCTGACAGCAGTGCCCGATGGACTGTGCCAAGTGCTCTCAGGAAGTTTATTTTCTAGTTTCTGTTCTCCTTTTGACTGAAAGTTGTGGCTGTGATCTATGCTGGAATCTTTTAGGAGTTAAAATGTTGCAAGCAAAGTTATGTATGTCTATAATGAATGGGATTATCTGTACTACTCATCAGTGCAGAAAGAATAGCACTAATAATGCAAGTAAATTCTCATCTTGCAGATGTTTCTCTGTTTCATCTTGGAAGTGAATCTGTGCACTCATAAATCTTGCTTTGGTTTAAAACCAAAGAAAGAATTAGCATTCTAGCAAGTCCTCTCCATGGAGTGACATTTATCATTTTCAATGTAAACTAAATGTTGCAAGAACTGATAGGCTTAATTTTTCTTGTAGGAGTTTAAAAGATGTGTGTTCTAGAGGGAAAAAAAAAAAAAAGAGAGAGAATTAGTGTGTACTTGTTTTAAAATGCTGTAAAGTATGAAGTTCATCCTGCAAAGAATTCCTCAGAGGCATGGTAGCAACAAGCAAAGGTGTTACTCCAAAACCTCCAGCAGCAGTTCTGTTATAGCTCCATCAAAGAAAAATATTTGCTAATAAAGGAATTAATTCTCTCCCTGTATCCAGAGGTTCTCCATTTCTGTGAATGGAAGGTATGCACATGTGTATATGGAGGTATCATTTCCTAACAAATTGTCCAGATGATAAGCTCAGAAGGGTTTTGTGGAATATTTATCTTTCCCTTGCTTGCTGTGAGCCAGACTTCTCTCACAAGGGATATAATTAGCAAAAGCATCAAAGCAGACATATTTTCAACAAGAGTCCTTCATTTCCACAGCATTCTTCAAAACTCTCCATTTTGGGGGGAAAAAAGTTAAAAATCCCACCCGTATGGGTGAGAGTGAGAGATTCAATTTGTCCACACAGATATCTGCCATTTCAGAGGATGGCAAATTTCCACCTCCTCAAATGAACAGGTCTGCTTTCACTGAAGGACTAATGAAGTCTGACCCCCTATTAACTATAAAAGGAACCTCAGTTTAGTTGGGGTTTTTAATCATGTTAATGCAATTTATCTACCGCATAGGGAGACTAATCTCCACATTTCAATCCATTAGTTAAAATGAGGTGGTCTCGACACCGTTCCGGGATTAGCAAATGTACCAGGACATGCCTTTTTCCTTGGATGCAATTTTCTCCTTTCAGGCCATCATTAGTGCTTCTTACCTGCAGTACTCAAAATAACCAGCAACAAACTGTACGGTAGCTGAGTCTTTTAAAGGAGACTAAATCAGTTAGGCTCCCAAATCCCATCAAAGGACAGTTGTGCTTGGTCCCTCATCAATCTTAAATCCCTTTGGAAATCCCAACATTAATTCATTCAAAAGGATCAAATATGTCCTGTAAAACAAGAGCCCCAGTGGCTGTTCTGATGGCAGAACAGAGAGAATGAAGTTAGTTTCCAGTGAGTCCCAGAATATTTTTCTTTGGAAATGGCCTTGTGAGATCTCCTAGCGTGCTATCATACACTAGGTTCATTTAAAACAACTGATAATATCCTGAGACTCACAGATAACATCTCTCTTTCCAGTTATATTCGAGCCTCTGATGCCAAATTTGGGCAACTCAGTTTTAAATACAACACCTAGAATGTTAACAAAATATGTTTCACGAGGCTGGTAGAGTGGCTGCTTTTTATTTCAAAGCCATTGACTTCAAAGGCTGCTTGGATTGTGTGTGTGTGTGTTTTCTCTTAAAAATCTTCATACTGTTTCTGTCTTTTTTTTCTCACTATCAAATAGATCATTACATTTTCAACACTTAAGGACAAAAATTCTTCTCTCAGATCTGCGTGGCAGATCTTGACAGTAATATTCAGCTCTTCCCCACATGCAGGGAACTCCTGTTGACATCAAGGAGAGAAGCAGAGACATGTACAGGTACATCTGAGGAGAACACACTGAGACCCTCTGGCCAAGGTCTGCTGGGGAAATCTGACCCTCCTTTTCCAAAATATCCTCAGACCCTGGGATTTTGGAGCCCAGTTTCAGCAGCTGCTCTTGAGGAGCCGTTGAACACTCGTTTGCTGACACCATGAGCAGTCAGAATTCCAGCTGCACTGCATGGACACTCCCTGACCTTCACCTGCAGGTTATCCCCATGTCACCAGGGTTATTTCTGATGAGCAGCAGATTTGGTTATCCACATCACCCTGTTAGGTGGCCATGCATTTAGAAACAACCTTCTGGGTTTTTTTCCTTGTTTTTCTTAGCACTGAATACTGTGATGCATGTTTGCTATGAACCTTGGCTGGGAAGTTCATGTTCAGGGCTGTGTGTTTCTATCCCACAAACTCCTTAATAACATGAACTTCTTATCCAGTGTCAGTTGATGTCCAAGGGAGGGATATTCACTTGTTGACTGGCTGTTTTTGGACTTTTGGAGAGGGCTTTACTTCATCTTTATTAATACTAACAAATTATTCATGAAACATAAGAAACTAGTCCTACAACTACTTATTACAGTTCAAAATGCCAGGAGGTTGATCTGCTCTCCCCTAACATTAAGGCTTTCTTTCATTTCTCTTTTGAATTTTACCATGAATGTATTTCAGAACTTTTCTATGCATCATTTTTTTCCTACCTCTTCAAACAATGAAAACAAATCCAATGCCAAAAAAGGTCAACTATGAAAAGGAATAGCTCAGCCATGTCAAAATGTCTTCCCCCCAAGCCCCAGATACCATGAAGAAGCATTAGTCATTTAAATGGACAGATAATTTTTTTTTGAGCTGTTAGGATAGATTTTTTTCTTTCACTTCTCATTTCAATCTTCCATTGTGTATGTCTAATGAATAGCACAATTAGGGTGAATAAGTTAAATAAGACAAATAAGGCCATACTTAACTAGCTATATGATTAATTCTTTGCTCTAGCTGTTTTATTCACATGGGAGTGTTTGTGTGCATGTTATGAAACACATATTCAAAAACAGTGGTTCAGCTATTTGGAGTTGTAAGGTTTTTATTTATATAAATGTACATCTGTCGTCAAACAGAGCAGCTTAAAGGGAATCTTGCTGAGAACAAAATTCATACCAAGATCCAAGATGATGAAGAATCAGTCCTTAAATAACCAGAGGTTTTTAAGTGCTGGTGTAAACATTTCTCAGACATACCCTAATGACTTCTGTATAGAACTGTTGTGAAGAACAACTGTACAGAACCTTGGTTTTGTGACCTCACTGTTGCAGCCATCCCCTCAAGGTGGGTTCGCCTGTGGTCTCCTCTGTGCATTGAAAGGAGAACAGAGAAGAGCCTTGGTGAATTTCCCCCTTGGGAAACTTCATCCAAAGCTGCCCTCCAGTGAACACAAACCCTCTCTAAAGCTTTGCAAGAACCACTCCTGGCACCAGCTCTACACTGGAGCTGTTGTCCCCTCAGCAGAAGTGCAAACCACAGAGTACAGGCTGCCATCTCCCAGAGGAGACGTAAAAGCAAACATACCCCTGTATTTCCTGTCCACATGTGTGCAGGCCCCCAAGCCCACAGCCAGAGCAGAGAGCCGTGAGGGGGCTGGAGACACAGGCAGTGCTGACTTACCCTCCCTGTGTCTGGGCTCACAGTTTAGGTTCCCGTGGGAGATGTTTCTGCACTGACTTCTCCCCGCAGTCAGCCACGAGCGCGTATGGGAGGTGCCTTGATCTTCAGCCCACCAGAGAGTGATTCAGCTGTCTGTGCCTCCAGTGACTGTGAAAGATCCTGGGATGGTTTTACTGCTCAGTTAAGGATACCAGTTTCTAAAGGGAGACAAACCCAACTAATCCTGCAGAGGTGCAGCCCTCGTGAATCGAGAGGAAATATAGGTAGGAGTGTGGGCATGGCATAAACAATCCCTTAGGAGTTTCCTCATCCCTGCTGCTGCTTAATGGGTTTCCTATACAGGAGCATGTTTCAAAAGTTCAAAATATTTGAAGAACACTTTTGGTGGGGCAAAAGGTCTTGTGCTGCTCCCTCCTGGCATGAACAATGTTTCTTCCCACCAAACCAGGTTTCAGTACCTGTATCAGGGTTTCCAGTGCACAAAACTCACAGGTCCACCATAAAAAGAGAAGAGCAGAGAGTGAATAGAGATGTTGTGTGAGTAGATGTGCCTGAAATTTCAAATGATGACTCTGTTGGCTGTTTATTTCACTTCCTGTCGCTTGGACTGTCCCCAAACCCTGCCTTGCAGTCTCTGCTGCTCCAAACCTTCACTCAGGTTTAAACACAAGAGCTGAATGGACACTGGCTGTAACGATTTCACAAAGGGCTTTTCAATCTTTGCCACAGCAGACACCAAAGTGATAGGGATATCAGGATATTTAGTTTGTTAAACTGCTTTTGGCCCTGCTCAGGAGGAGAAAATTTACCACATTCTGTCAATTCCTTATACTATTTTTTGTAAACAGAGGATGAAACTCAGGATGTGTAATTCAACCATGTAAGAACTTTTTCTGTCCTTTTGCTGGATAATGGGACAATTCATGATGCTCTGTGACTGCCCAAAAGTGGCTGAAGAGCGCACCTGGCCTATTCTCACAGACTTTCCAAATTATGCATACAAAAGAGAGATATTCCTGTGCTGCAAATCACTGTATGCCTTTCAAAAGAGGCTAGTTTGAATTCCAGGTTTTTAATGATGCCTGATGATCTATTTACACACAAACTTTCAAACCTTAGCAGTGAAAGACCCCTGACCTGATGGGTTTTTTTCCAAATTAATTATTGGAAAGGATCTTTGTCTTTACCCATATTCTGTTTTTTCTGCATGGTCATGACATCTGCCAAAGGAAGATGGACATTTCTTTTTATTTTAGAACTGATATGAAAACTTATTCAAACTTTGCACTCCTAACTTTCAGAATATCAGCAGGAGCAAATAATTACGTCTGATATCACTAATTTCTGTTGGACGAGCACTGCTGAACTGTGCTGACACTCACTGGCATTCACGAGCAGCTCACATCAGCTACAGGGGTGCCACTGATGTCTGGGGGATATTTTGGAGGCTGAATTGCCTGTGAATTTAAGGCTTTCCTGCACAAAGGGGAAAAGCAGGGAAGGGATTCTCACAGAGGCAGGGCTGGCTTGGGACATGCTGTCTGGAACAGATTTTTTTTGTCTGCGATGGGCACCCCAGGGGAGATGGGATTTGGGGCTGAGGCCAGCCCCCAGTGTCACACTCCTGCATCCAAGCTGGCCTTTCCCAAGGTGTGCTCTGCATGGAAGAAGAAGCTGCACCTCCTACAGGCTGTGGATGTCCCTTCCCAGGGAGAGCAGACAGAACTCTCTGTCTCTGAGGTTACTGCTTTCATTTTAATTTTGGAACTTGGGTGCACTTTTTATTGTTACCATTGCCTGTCAGAAATTTGAGAAATGCACACACCCCCCAGAGATCTAGGATCAAATGGAAAACTGAATCAATCTAAGTATTATTGATGATGGATTAAGGCCATTTCCGGCTGAGTAATCTCCTCTCACGGTGCATCTGTTGAGGAGGACTCTGTTCTCCTTTTGGGCATCTTTTAGGTGTATTAATTAGTACCAGCTGTAACAGGTACCAGCTGTTACTGCTTCTCCTCTCTGCTGAGGGGAGCCCCCTGGCATTTGCCCAGCCCAGGGGTGAACCTGGTCTCCCTGAGGGGTGCTGGGGTGCAGGAGAAGGACAGGTTCTGGATGATCCCCGCGTTCCTGCAGGAGGGGAGTGTGGCCACAACCCCTCTCCTGACACACGTGCTATCACACCTTATTAAAGCATGCATTACCTCCAAACATGAGTAATAGCATTTTTCATGTTAGTGGTCCATGCATTTCACTCATAATTTAAGGCAGTTATGAACTAGACTGATAATTAGTCAGCGTTCTGGAATTGTTCCTGAGCTGTTGCAGAAGTAAAATATGACAGAGCTATTTCAGCCTGGCCAGATACTATCTTCCTTCATACAGCTGGTACTGCCTCTTCATTCTGCAGCAAAGTGTCTGAGGTCAGGGAGTCCTTCCTCTTTGTCTGGTCTCTATTAACTCTCTCTGGAAGAAGTTGTCCCTCCAACAGATTTTTTTTTTCCCCAGCCTGCCTTTTTGGGACTGATCCTTTGAATTTCACAGAAACAAGCTGCTACAGTTTTTGAATGAACTTGCTGCTATTTGCTCTCACTCTCTCCCTCTTCCAGCTGGTAAGTGTTAACTCACATTGCCTTTCCTTGCAGGTTTTCATTTCTTGCTCCTGGGAAGTACATTTTCACATGGGGGGGAAAGAAAAAGATCCCATAAGTCCTAGCAAATCCATTTGAACGCAGATGTAGCCATTTTACGGTTGTTGCTATGACAGTTTGGCAAAGGCTATGCACACTGTGAAACCCATCTTCTGAGGAGAGACAGAGATCCGTGGATGAGCAAAGGCAGGAGGAAGGTGGGACCCAGCCTCATCCACGCTGCTTGTTTGGTAGGAAAAGGAGAACGTGGAAGGAAACTCTGCCCATTGTGTTGTCTCTTCCACTACACCCACCAGCGTATAAATGGGGCTCGGGGTCACTGGAATCATAGAAGAGGATTGGCTGTGGGACTGGGAAGATGAAAAGGAGGTTTTCCTTCTTTTTTGGGTTTTCCTGGTCATCTAAACACAATTTAGCCCAGACTGGTAGAGAAGCAGTGTAACTCTACCAGAGACCATCTCCTGTCTGAAAGTAGTGTTTTAATCCATGTAGAGCTGCACACGGTTCTGCCCTTCACGTAGACACAGACATGACATGTTTAAAAATAATTTTGGTATCTCACAGCAATGTTAAAAACCCCTGTTCATCAAGAGTAAAGCCATATTTAGTGAACTGTGGGGTGACCTCTGCTTGTTAATTCCTTTTTCTCAGTATTTCTCATTGCAAATGAAGCCCAAGAGGAGCCAAAGGTCCCTTTCAGAATTCCTGAGTAAGCACCATCATATCTTAAAAAATCATCACTGTCAAAAGACATATGCATCAATAAAAAAAAAATCAAACCCAAAAGATGTATTAAAGAGTCCTAAAGGTGGGGTAAATGTGCTTCAATTTCATTGCAATAAATGCAACTTATCATGGTTACTTTGCCTTCTGTGGAACAGGTATTTTAATTTTTTACTCTTATAATGTATTTATGTGAAATCTCATCTTGACATAATATCTAAATTTTAGTTAAAACTTGAAAAATGTAAGTCAAATATTAAATGAAAGCCAAATATTAAAATATAAGTTAGGACCAACTTGAATGTTTGGTTATTTTTTTAAGATACATTAGGAAATAATCTCAGGATACGAATTTATCATTGTATTATTTAAAGTATAGAAAATGGTATAGTATAGTAAAGTATAGAAAATTTAAATACACAGAATAAATACATTCTCCCTGATACAATTAAGTTATTCCAGGGGTGAATTTGGTGCAGCAGAGTTGAAATTTTTCCTAACACAATCAGAATATCAGAAGTCTTTTTTTTAGCATCATTCATCTCATAAATAGACAATTTTGTTACTGTAGGATTTAGAATCACTTTGCACATTTCATATACATGGCACAGAAGATCCAAATGCAGCATTTCCTTTGATAGCCTATTATGCCTGACATGAATTCCCTATCACATCTTGTTAGGGAAATTTATCTTACGTAGTAGATTTTCAAATTACATTTACAAAACACACAAACACCAAATGTGTCTGTGGCTTAAAAATACTGATAAACAAAGAAACATACACTTAAAGACAATTACAATAATTTTGAACAATATTTGAGAGTATTTCAGGATATTTAGCCTGGAATTAGTCCTTTCCCTGAGAGGGCAGCATTGCTTTGCCCTGTGCAAGTGAGGAGCACAGCACAGCCCCAAGGCAATGCAATGGATGAGGTGATTGTGCTTTAAAGTGTATTTAAAGTGATGTGGGGAATTGTGGGCAGAGGGAGGGACATCACCTTGACAGCTGTCATCCTCTGGTCACCAAATTCTCATAGTCCTTCTGCTTTCTGCACCCACCTGTGTCCCCCTGCATCCTCCAGCATCACAGGGCCTGGCTGCACAGCCCAGGGGAGGCAGGACATCCTTCTCTTCCTGCCTGGGACGAACATTTCCAGCATCTCAAACTCCCCACCAGCCCCTGACATCCTTCCCCACCCAGATGTGTTGAGGAATGGGAAGGAATAGAAAAATCACCTGAGTGCTGATGGATAAAGGGAGGGAGATACCCACCTTTGTTTGTGCCACAACTGGATGCTGTCGCTCCTCCAAAAGCTCTTTAGGGACTGCCAGGTGTCAAGAGGACCAGGATTACCTTAGCCTTGGTCCCCTGTGGTAGGAATCTCACCCTGGTGGGAGCAGGGAGCAGGAGGGGGGTGTGGGAAGCAGAGGGGGTACCTGGCACACAGGTGGAGCCCTGCGCCCCTGCCTGTCCCCCTCCCCGCACCGCCAGCGGTATCGGTATCGCTCCTTTCAAAGGCAGCACAGCTCCAGGCAAATCTGCTCTGCAGATTGTTTCCATCCTGTGTTCCCCACGGTTCTGCCTCTGTCTGTGCCTTGTAGATATAGTAACTTTGCAGCTTGTAAAGATTTGTTTGCTCTCCCACCCCCTCCCCCTACTCCCTCCTTAAATCGGTGATTTTGTGTTACAGGTACGGGGGAGCGCAGTCACACAGCGAAGGTGTCTGTGCCAGATCCTCCTGCGGGACTGAGGGTGAGACCACATCCTCCTGAGGGTGAGACCACATCCTCCTGAGGCTGAGCTCTTACAAGGGACCGGGCCATGCAAAGTCAAAGGGAAGCCCAGACATCCAAAAGCTGCAGGTTCCCGGTGTTCAACCACAGAGGGGCCCTGCTGAGATAAAGAGAGAGATGCAGAAACAGCCAGTACCTGGCTGGCACCTCCCCACATTACCATAGCAGAAATGTTTACTAACAATAAATAGTAATAATGAGATTTTATTGCTTCCTGACTCCTAGTCTTACCTACAGTCCCCCAAGAAAAAAAGCCACGCTTCTTGGAAGAGCTCCAGTGGGAAACACGGCGCAGCTGCTGCGCAGAGTGTCCCTCAGAGCCCATTACCTGCTGTACCAACCTCCGCAGTGGCTTCAGCTAAGCACAGGCTCTACTTTAATGCATCCATTTTCCAACTTCTCACGCTCCAGCTGTCTGAAAAGGAGCTGAAAAAAATCCCTCTTCTCTCTCTCCCACCGCACACTTGCACAGCAGCTGTAGTTCCCTGTGGTCCCCCTGCTCGGAGAGAGCACTGCGGCAGGACTGGGCCTACAGTCTGAAACTGTTTTGTGAGAAGACAGGCTGCTCCCTCACTCTCTGAAAACTAATTTCTTTTTTCAGTTTTTCCTGCTTGGCTTCTCCCACTTTTTTCCCCTCAAACACGCAGTGCTGCAAAATGCGCATTTTTGTGCTATGACAAGCGATTTCTCACCCAGCCTGTGAAGAAATGGACACCAAACAGTGGTTTTGGGGTTGTTTTTCAGAAAATCTCCTCACACGTACATCTCCTGGTAACAAGATCCATGTGCAGCTCCTCTAGTTCCTCCACAGCAGGACTTTTGCTGGCAGACACTTGGAACTAGGCTTTGGTCCACCATATCTTGGACTGACAGGTCCTCCAAGCCTGCTTGAGTTTCAGAAGGAATTTCAGCAAACATCTACAAGTAAGGAAACAAATCCTTTCTTCCTGCAGCAGACAGGGAATGTAAAAGCTCGAGGACTGCAGCTCTCCAGCTGATACCTTGTTATGCCAAGTTGGAGCACAGAGTAAATTTCTTACAGCCGAGTTATAAACCCCCTGAAAATAGGTTTTATTATGGAAATGCAAACACAACCATGGCTATAGCAACATGAAAGGCTCTGCTATAATAATGCTTAGATCCAAGTCTTTGTGCACAATTGGCATAGAAAAGTATTTGATTTTTGTCGGTTTTTTGCTGGTACATGTCAGTGTCACTTCACAGTTGGTCTCAGTTTATAACAAAATGCATAAAAATTGTTAGTAATCCTCATTTATAGCTGGGGTCTGAGAAGCACCATCTCAGACATTACTTTACCTATCAAACATGGCTAAAACAGCTATTGACATTTGGAACCACTATTCCTGGAAGGGAAGATGTGATGTTCACAGTTAACTAAGCAGAATGTCTATTGAGTTTAGTCTCTCACGCTGTAAAGCGTTAGGCTGACTGAGGAAGCCTTGAAAATCAGTTTGTTTCAGACAAGAAGGAAAAAAAAGGGAGGAGAAGGGGAGAAAATCATGAAGGGAATCAGTCTGAGACACTCTGCTTCGCTGTAAATTCAAATGCTCTGCATATTTCAGAATGCTGAGATTTCCCTAAAAAATGCCCTCATGTAAAAATGCTCTCATGTTTATATTTCTGTTTTTCAATTAGAAATAAGAAGGAAAAGAAGTAGAGATGTTTGACTGTGCTCCTATAGTTTCCACCCTTTAAAGAAAGTTAGGATCTTATGGAAAGCTGTGGCCTATTCTGATTTTTTTGGGGGGAGAAACAATCCAACTTCTAATAAGGAAATATCCTGCAAATCAGAAGAAAAAAACCAGCTCATCTTAAATATTTTTAGCACATTTTGTAGAGTCATCCAACCCTAAAATCTCCAAATGTAGCAAATCTCATTTCTATGGATGGAAAGTGCTTTCAAAGGGCCATGCTTTGCTTAAATTTGTTCTGATTTCCCCCAATTCACTAAGCATCAGTATTCCAAATATAGTTAAAGTAATAGAATTCTTGAAGGTAACTTTTGTTTGTTTGTCCTTAATCTGAATATCCCTTCCACTCAATGGGTTGATGAATTATTATATATAAAATAAATAAATTTATATGGCCATTTTACATATGAGGTAGTTTGCGAAGTCAAGGGGAAAATGGGAACACATTCTGAAAAGCAAAAAATAAAAGGGTAAAAATGTATTCTTTTAAGATTTCAAATATATTTCTCTCTTCTCCCCCCTCACCCAAAACACCTCAGGATGTGTCTCCATCAGGAGAAAGCGAAGCAAGTGCCATGTGTTTGTAATACAAATATAACTGAATTGGCTCTTCTGCTGCTATTGTGGGGCTCTTGGAGATACTCTGCATAAAACATAAACCTCCATAAAGGAGCATAAAGTTTAAATGTAAACTTTGTGGTGAGATCATGGTGCCCAGGCCAATTTGGATTGCCTTTTCATTTTGATGCTCTACTTCCATAAGAGCTATCGAAGAGCAACTACTAAATTTTATCCAGTTTTTAAAACTTCACATCATATTTATGGGAATATTACGTTGCATATACTCTGGCTGCACCAAGAGACAACATTGTTTCCTGATTGGAGAGAGAAAAACTAAGGCCTCACATTTTCAGAAAGGAAAAGCCCTTATGGGTAGGAGATGCACAGCCATAACGAAGTTAAAAAATGGGATTTGCCTCTGGTGGGCATCTGGCCCTCAACCAGTCTCACTCAAAGCTATTTACAGAGGCTTAGAGGAATTTCCAGCAGTCTTTTCACACGTAGATAGTTTGTAATAGTTTGTTGTTTGGGATCCTGGCTTGTGTATTCATCAGTTTCCAATGATTTGTTGTGACAGTAAAGGACTCATGAGTGATACTCTGCAGGCAACTAAATAAATAGCATATTGCCATGAGCAAAGGTATTTTTACTGTTCTTCTGCTGACTTTTACGTTTACTTTACAGCTGTGTTATTTAATATGCAGATGCTTCCTTAGTATTTTTTTTTAATTGGAATAACTGGTTCTGTCAATTTTTGAACCCTCCCAAAGGGAGGTGGTAATGTGGAGCCTAAGTGGGAAGAACATTTTATTTGGTGTTGGAAATGTTGTCTGCTCGTGATCTGCTGGGATTTGTCTCTTATAGACTTGTTTGGATTTTTTTAGCTTTCCATTATTTGCCTTATTTCAGTGGCAAAGCAATTAATGTTTGTCCGACCAGTTTACATCAAAATTGTCCTTTTATTTAATTCCTAACATTTTCTAGACACTCAGCCAGTCTGCTTCCTGATTTTTATAGTCTAGTTTATTGCTACTTTCCTAAGAATCTGTCATTTTTTCTGATGCTTATTGGTCGCTGATCATTTTTAATTTATTGCCACTTCCTTGTTTTTCCATCATATTTGTTGACGTAGTTATGGCTGGAGTTACATGCACTCAACCAGTAATGCAATTAGGGAATACTTTGTCTTTTGGCTAACCAAAAAACATCCCTACAGATGATTAAGAGATGAAATATAGAAAGTGTAGCATTTCAAAGTTGCCAAAAACGTGGAATATTTTACAATTCAGCAGAGTCATCTGTTTAACAGCCCCTGTTTTGTTTTTTGTATTATTCCCCCATACATATGCTTTTGGTTTTGAATCCTTATTGGTTTTGTCCTTTATTTCCACTCTTTCCTTAGTACAGACACATAGGAAATCATAACTGAAATAATATTCATAGTTTGGTGTAGGGTGTGAATAGAAGCAAATACTCTGCTCCCATCTGAGAAGCAGACCAGGAGAGAAAAAAACATTAATAAATTTGTATCAGACCTGGTGCAGTGATGTTTAAAATGAAGGCAGGATCAAATCTTTATCATTTTTAATAAAAGAAATAGGTTAGGCCTGGGAAGAAAAAATAAATACAACTAGCTGAAATATTCTTGTAGTGAATTATTATCAAATCCTTGGAGCTGTTTAGCCCTTTACATTGTCAGGTAAACGTCCCCATGGGATTTGAAGGTGTATTTATTGGTTTTGTTATTAAAAAATACATTTGAAATTTTGAAAAAAATATGGATCAAAATCTGGTTTATGCAGAGTATTAAATTTATATTGTTGAAGGTGAAATTAAAATCTGGGCCATCATTTGTAAACCCTAAAACATTTTTGGCACTTTTGGTGAAAGCACAGAATGACTGTTTAAAATCAATTTCTTTTTAACCTCATCTCTGTATGTCATCAGTTAAAAAATATTCACCAGCACTTTAATGGCTAAGGGAAAGGGTATTTCAAGGCTTTATTTCAGTGGGCTGGGAGGAGTTTGTGAGTGAAAATTCATAAAGACTATGCTTTCAGACCTGGTAAAAATTTTAGTTGGTGTGTTTGGGGTTTTTCAATCCTATTTGAAAGGAAAAACTATATCCATACAAAAATATACAAATATGCATAGGAATTAATTACATCAGCTATATAGGAAAAAAATCACCTGTCAATGCACTGCAATAGGCAATATCCTGAACTGAGCTATGAAACCTTGTAATTAGCTCCAAAACTAGCAAATAATGTTTGCACTCCACGAGGTGACAAATGCTCACTGTGTCAATGAATGTAAAGGAGAATGGAGGTAGGTTTTGAAAACTCTTGCTTGGCTCTTGACAACTTTAATCACATGTATTCTTCCTGAATCCATGTCCTGTCAGCTACATGATTATAGGACATTTCTCCATTTGATTCAAATTTAACTTCCTCTGCATCCAGCAAAGCTAGAATTTTGAACATTAAAAGCCTCAAGCACATAAGATCAAAAAAATTCCCGAAATTTTTACTGAAAAAAAATTAACAAATGAAGGGCCTGAATCATAACGTTCATAGTCCAAAGGAGAGTGCTTTTTAAACCCATGGTATGTTCTTACTCACCTGACCAGAAAGCACCAAAAAACCCAAACCACTTTAAAAAAACATTAACTCAGGATGTTATGTCAGCCAATTTAATCCAGAACTCTGGATTCGGAATGGGGCAGGACACACCCTGAGCTTTTCAAAATTTGAGAGCAGGTGTGAATAATTCTGGTTGGCATTTTGTATTTGTTTCTCTCTAAGGCAAAAAAAAAAAAAGTCCTATTAAATCCTTTGAAACATCCCAACACAGCTGAGCAGATTTGACCATCTTTCTCCAACCAACCCCCTGCTTTTATTTAAAAAAAAATAAAAAAATGCCCTCCCCAACCTGAACTCTTCCAAGATCCCTAAGGAAATTAACTACAAAAAAAACGACGCTAATGGAACATTAAAGTTGTAATGTAAAACCATAAAAGTCAGGAAATTCAAAGTTAGGTCTCCCATGGTACCTCTAAGTCTGTCACCTCATGCACATGCACCACGATAGGACGCTCCGAAATGAACAACTAGGTTAAACATGAGTACCTTGCCAACTGCCCAGGTATTTTGTTTATTCCTGTTTTGTTGCTGGTCACCTTCTGGGTCACTGCAGTGATGCAAGATGTGCTCAGCACGGGGCACTGAGAGCTCAGGGATCACCATCCCTGTGCGGGCTGAGGCAGCCAGGGCTCGTCCAAACCCAAACCCAAACCCAGCCGAGATGCACGAATTTGTGTTTCTTTCATGTGCAACTTTAGCATAAGGTTAGTTAATCTTAAGCAGCAGCCATACAAAAGCTGCAGTTTTGTTTGGGCAGGAGATCAAGTTCTTCATAGAAATATTTTAGAAGGGAAAAAAAGAAAAAGAGAGGAGGAGGAACTGGGGCAGCTGTGCGTGAGCGATGGCAGATACCTTATTCTGTGATTCTGTAAAAATAATATTCTAGCGATAGCATTTATGAGGGGGATTTATAGGACAATTTTGCGTCCCACATGTGTATAAGAGTCACCAAAGCAATTCGTATCAAGGAAAGAGGGCAACACATTTCAGCAAAGCAATTTTAACAAGTATCCTTCCCGATATGCAATATATATATTTATATAATTGAAGGTCTGCACACAATAAACCCAGCAGATTGGTATCTCTCCCCAGTTCTACCTTTTGACACCCTCCTCAGCCCTAAGCATGAACAATGAGCTGCCACTCAATAAGCACAACTGACCGGAAGAATCAAAACAATTCTTGGGAAAAAAAAATTAGGTTATCATTCATTAGCTCTCTATCATTTGGCCACCAGTAGGCTGCAGGATATGAGGGCCATTTAATTAGGCCCTGCACTACTCTCTGGTGTGAAAAAGGCTCTCAAAAGCTTTGATTCCCCACAGCTTCACAGCAGGAAGTTGTTGGCGATAATTGACACAGGATTTCCTTGTTAACCAGCAGCAGACATGCTGGATTAAAGCGACAGAGATCTAGAGAAGAAAGTGAAAAGAGATAAGAAGCTCGGAAAGACTTCTGCTTATTTTGCACTTGAGGATGATGAGCAAATAGCAATAACAAACTGGAGTGCTGCTCCCTGTGAGTAAGGCCTCCACTTATCAGACCCATTTCAGCTTGACTGATCAAAGATTGACTTCCCTTAAAATAACATAGGCCTGGGGTTTGTTAGTTTATTAAGCTGCAGGTTTTATGAATTATCGCAGTTTTAAAGATGGATTGCAGTTTATGTGAAGGAGTAGAGGATTATCAGGTTTTCATCTAAACAATTATAAAATATCACAGCTGAAAGCTTACTTGCAAATGACATAATTTTCTTCTGCAAACTAAACAGGTCATTGTATGCCTTCATGTAAGCATTTCCAGCAAGTGCACACATACAGTAAAATTAACTCTGCAGCAGAGATGATAGCCCAGTAAAATCTGTATTTTAACTTCCAAAGTGCACGAAAGCCCCACATTCCCTTATGCTGGTCCAAAGGTAATTGTATTTAATTTTTGACTGGGACCTTTTAGGTCTAGTTACCTTAAAGAAAGGAAAGAGAGAAATGGCCTATTGAAATCTTTCCTTAAATGTGGTCGTGATAAATGGTACTGAAACAGATCCACATGAGTATAGTTAAATGAAATGTCCACTTTAGAGCAGAAACAATTATTGGATATCACTTAATAACTTAACCTTACAACAGCACATGTGGCATTAATAAAGAACTGAGAGTAATAAAAGCTACTACTACTCCTATGCTCAGTGCGTGCAGGCAGGAGCGTGTGTGCACGGGCAGGAGCCAGGGGAGCACCAGGACACTCCAGGGGCAGGAGCAGGGGAAGGACAGAGCACCAAGGCAGGAGGTGACGGGCCAGCAGTGGTGCTGGATGAGCTGGAAAGGGGGAGGCAGGTGCAGCAGGGGATGGGACACACACAGGCCATCTGTACCTTGCATATCTGGAAGGATATTTTTTATCCTGAGCCATAACCGCAACCCTTTGCTAGCTACTGACCACCTGTGAACTCCCTCAGCACAGCTGAGCCCCATCCTTTGAGGCAGCCCTGAAGGGAACTGCACAGCCCTGGATCACCAATGGGGTTACCACAAAACCCAAATAAATTCCCAGGGTGTATCCCCTCTGCTGGGAAAGGGGAGGGGCTGTGTGAGCGCTGCTGCTTCATCCAGGATCCTGCAACTAAACCGTGCAGCGCCTGGAAACCTCGGCAGGATGGAGAGATCCTGGATAAAACTATGGGGGGTACATGTTCTCCTCTGTACTACCAATATCCTTTTCAGCAAGGACACCCAGCGGGTAAATTACTGTGTGTTTGAACCAAGATGACACAGCAATAATTCCAGGGGCACTGCAAACAGAGGAGTTTTTTTAAGTTCAGTGGCAGTTTTACATATGGAGGGTCTGCTGGACGAGGCCCAGAGTGTGGGATCCATTCAGAGACAGAATTTTTTTCTGCGGCAGATTGAGGTCTCATACAGCTCCTCTGCATTTGTGTTATGATAACTAACACACACTAATTAATTTACTATTGTGCAGTCAAAATAAATAATGTTTCTTCTCGTTTATCATAATTTCTGGCATTGACAATCTTGTTTAGAGCCTGATACAAATCTCAGTGATGGGCATCATGTTGACTCACGTGAGTCATGTGCTCTATTTCTCTGTCCCATTACCAAAAATATTGGTTAACAGAAGAAAATGAGACTCTGGTTCATTATTTCAGGGTCCTCAAGCAACCTGTTCTTGCTCTGCACAGAGCAGGGGCAGTTGTTAATAAACACACACCCCCACTGCAGGACTGGAGCTTTGTGAAGGATCAGTACCATAATATGTCAGGTTGTAGATGCTGTTTTTGGTTTTGAAATACAGAATGTCATCACATTTTGAAAAAAGTCAGTTTTGCACATTTTGAAGGGAGAAATATTGATTTAGCAAATTTCTTTCTAATTTAGATATTTATTGTTATTGATAGTTCTTGCAGTTTTTAAAGGTGAAGAACAGAACTAAATTACAACTGAAATTCTTTGAGTTCCTTTAATTATGCATATTCTTTGAGTTCCTTTAATTATGCATTTTCTTCAAAACTAGAACTATTGCCATGGACTTATAAACAGACTAATAAATATTTTTAAAACATATTTTGAACAAAGAATCTATTCTCTTTTACTTTTGACACAGCAAATTGAGATTTGTGGTCAACTAGTAACCAGCACCATAAACTAATCCAGCAAAAGGCTAGCAAAAGCCTTGTTAATTTTCCTGGGAAATAAGGTTTCTTTAATTCACATATCTACATATGGTAGATATGAGTCTTTCATTTGCTATGGCATTTGATAAAATCCTGCTTTTATAAATGATGCATCTGCTTTTAATGTCCTAAATCCTGTGATTGAATAGACAAATCTTCCCCCTTGTCTTGGTTTTTTTAATATTTAAAAGGCCTTACTGCCTTAAAACATACATCAAGAAACATTGTAATAGAGAAATACACTTTTAAGACAAAGTGACAGATTTACATATCTGTGTGATGTGACTCTCTTGACAACCAATAAATGTATTATATTGATGAAGTGAATATGTTCTCTATCTGGTCATTTTCAACTGGAAACTAATAACCAGCATCACCGTATCAGGCATGCAATAACCTGGGTTAAAACTAGGTTCATCAAATAAATCACTCAGGAATTTTTCTATTTCTTTCCCAAGACACGTTGCACATCTGCTTAGTGAAAGGAGGAAAGAAGCAATATTTCTTTGATCAAAGTCTTTTTTAATATCCTTGTATCTGTCCTTTGGGAATGCTATCTCTGGACTTTGGCTGGGCAGAGAGGCTCAGCATCTCCTGGAAGGTGCTAAGCACCCTTTTACTGCCGTCCACTGCAGCAGGAATATTCTGTTTCTTGCAAGAGAGGGCTCCTCCAGAACATTTGCTGATGCTACATTACTTCCTAATGATCCAGGAAATGACATAAATTCAGAATCTCTGAAAACAAAACACAAGGTGTTTTTAATGAGTCCCAGTTTATATCAACAGCTTTCAGCGGGAATAAAAAATAATAAAAAAATTCTTAGGCTGAAAAGAATACTGTATTAAATTTACCCCAAGCCTCTATCTCATAGACATGAAACACCTATACATATGTAGAGATCTCTAAGAAACACTTTGAAAAGCTACATTGTGCTTTTAACTTTTATAAAGACTTATTAATATCATTTAGAGTAGCCATGTGGCTGCCTTCCTGCCTGGCCTCTTTTACTGTAGGCTTGGCAGTTGTTACCCCAAGCACCGCACGTGTGGACGGAGCTGAGCGTGGGCAGCAGCCATTTCACCGAGGCAGCTGGGCTTTGTCATATTTCAAACTGGCAACCCTAATGTCTCTTCTTATGGGACACAAATCCTCTATGAAATTCCCAGAGTCGAGCCGAGGCCTGGCCTGGCACCGGCAAATCAGGGTTTTTATCACGTGAGGGTGATTGCAGAAGTGTATAGACCATGGGGGTTTTTAACGTGCCTCCATTTCTGCTGGAGCCAGTAAGAGTTGTGGTAGGACCCGAGGATTTGCAGGATCAAAGTGTGAAAGAGCAGCTCCCTCCCACAATTCTAGCTGTGGATAGAGAGCTCTTCCTTGGCTGGGTGGTAGCTGAGACCCACAGCCCAGACTTGCCCTGGTTTCAGGTCACAAATATGCTGAGAACAGGCAATGAAGGTGCTGAAGGGTCTGGTAAATGCGTCCTGTGAGGAGCAGCTGAGGGATCTGGGGGTGTTCAGCCTGGAGAACAGGATGCTCAGGGGGGACCTCCTGACAGGAGGGCAAAGTGAAGTGGGGTTTGGTCTATTCTGCCATGAATGAGAGAGTGAAAGAATGAGAGAAAATGGCCTGAATTTGCCCCAGGGAAGGTTCAGATTCAAAATCAGAAAAAAAATTTATCTGAAAGAATGTTAAACATTTGGTTGGCCAGTGTGGTGGTGGAATTACTGTCTCTGGAAATGTTCAAGAGCCATCTGGATGTGGCACTTGGAGGTTTGGTTCAGGGGTGAGGATGGTCGTACTGGGTTTTGACAGATGGACTAAATGATCTTGAAAGTCTCTTCCAACCTTGATGGTCATGTGATCAGACAGAGAAGGAAAATGGCAGCTACATTGCTTTTCTTTATCCTGGAGCTTGCTAGCTGGTAAATGTGGCAGAGAAGGAGCTGGAAGTGTCTCAAAGAGCAGCCTTTTGGCATTCTGATGTATTCCACTCCCACAGGCCCCCCAAGAGACTGGACTCCTTCCACCTCTCCGTGCTGCCATGGAAGAGGCAAAGCCATGCAGGAAACACAGGTCAGGTCTGCTGAAGATTCCTGGGTTTCTAAAATTTCCCTTTTTCTGGTGGGGCGGAATGATACAGATACAAGACAAAACAAAATTTGGATAGGAGTTGGTTTCACAGGCCTAAGACCAAATGCTCAAGTAAGTTTTAAATTAGACGGCACAGGCTTGGTGTCACTTTTCTTGCTGCTCCCTAGGCGCTACCTGAGAATCAGATCTCATGCAAATTAGAGTGAGATGTGCCACAGGCCCAACACTGAATTTCTAGGTAGGGCTGGGGCCGTAAAGTCACCCTCCACTTTTCATTATAAAGAACCATTTCCACCAACCGCACAGACAGACTTTTGTCCATGCTGCATGTCTTACTTGGCCTTAGATTTTTGGGTAAGACTGTATAAAACATTCAACAGGGATTTCATTCTAGAGTAAAGGATGTGTCTCCTGCAGTTTTTTGCAAATCCATGCCTGCTCAGCTTTGGCATAACTGTAAACCTCTAAAATTTTGCCTTCCAGAGTCTGGTTAGTGCTTCAGAAATTTCCCCAGTGAGCAGCTCACATGCAGCTGGACCCTCCTACGAAATTAGGAGAATATTATAAGGAGAAGATGCTAGGGGATAGAGGCAGACAGGCTTTTAACCATTTTTCTGCTAAATCCTGCCTTTTTCTATAAATATATAAATAAATTAAAGTGCAAATCTCTACTCTGTTGGCAACAAATAGGTGGGAAACCCACATGCTAAGCTGAGTTCTCAGCCCTCTCTTAAGGCTGCACCATAGATGGGATAACAATCTACCAGTTCTATTTATTGTACCAGTTACAGAATTGGCAAAACGTAAAATCAAAGTAAAATCCAGTCAGTCTGTATGTGTAATAGTATATATGGGATACAAATGACACACAAGAAGCAGTATAATTAAATTCATAATCCATTTAAATTAATCTAATCTATATTTTCACTTAAACAGCCCTTAAATGATAGTGTTTTAAAGACAATACAATTTTCCAAACAAACTCTTTGGTAATATATCCAAGGAAAAGCAGAAGTAAACTTCTGGAAATGTTTTTTTCTTGTATTTGTATGTTTCATGCCAATATTTGCATTGTGTATTTCATGCCAATTCACCTGAAAATGTGCTACTTAAGGCAGCAGTACCCAAGTGTAAGGTTTTTGAGTGGGTAGGTTGGAGTGATTTGTGATACCCTCTTTACTACCACAAACTGAAATCCAGAGTGGTGCTCACGAGAAGATTTCCACCCCATCTAAGATCCGAAGTTAATTCCCAGTGCTACTGATTCCACAGGGCTTCTATCTTTGTTCAGGAGATAAGTGGGATTGAAAAGCTCCCAGCTACTTGACTAGGGCCCAGCAGATTTGGATTAATTTCACTCAAAGACTTCCCTTAACTGGATGTCATACAACTTTTAAAAACTCGTTTGCTACAAAAAAAAAAAAAACAAAACCAAACCGTACAGGATCACAGAACTAGCAGGACATTAAGGGGAAGAGGAGAAAGACTCAGTAATTTAGACCTGGAAATAAAAGATGGTTGGTTTGATATTGTGGTGAAAATATCGGTGTGCATCTGCATAAACAGGAGAATGCAGTTACCTGAGGAGTGGAAAAGTGGGAATATTTGCTTCTCTGTTGATAGCAACATCTCATGACAGAGGCAGCTTTCCTCAGTGCTCCGAGCTGAAGTTGTATTTATTAAAAGCCAGTAGCTGTACTAGTAGCTTGCTTTGTTTTTTTAACTCCTAAACATGAAAAGCAAATGTGAATCAACCTCTTTAAATTAAATATGAGAAACAATTACGTTTTGACAGTTTAATTGCATTCTTCCTCCAACATGGCATTCTAAACAAGATACCACATGTATTTAGCATGCTGATTATATTTTTAGATTGTTTTGCAATTAAGAAAGTATCCCTAAAAGAGATAAAATAATTGGTTGACTAAATCACTATTTCTTGAGGGAACAATATTAAGAAATGAATGTTGAATGGCTATACCCATAATAATTAGCTTTTAAATCACTGCTTAAAGGTTTTAGGTTTTAGCCTTCAAAATTGTATCTGTCATTCAATTTGCTGCATATTATTCAACTTTGCTTATGTAAAAAAGAGGAGAAGATCCAACTACTGCCAACAAAGCAGCTTTCAGTGTAACTGACAGAATCTCATGACTTTCAATGGCAAAAAATCCCAGGCATCCAAAATGTCTTTCATTAGCACTGTTCTAGTTTGTGTCTCTGATGGTCACTGTGCTATTGATGTCGGAAATAGAAGAAAGGATACTCACTTATTACAATCACTGACTACTCAAGCACATTCCAGCTTCTCTGGAGTGGAGGGTGACCTTCACATTGCTTTTATTATTTTGCATAAGTCACTTTTGTAGGATTTTTTATTAATAATAAGGAAGATTGAATACCAAGATGTTTCATGAGTTTCTGCCATTTTTCCTCAACACTGTGTTCAAATAGGATGGTGGGATCTGAGTTTGAAAATGTGCACCCCCCACTCCTCAGGTTAAACCTGCCTCTGGTTGACATTCTTCCAAAATTTCATTTAAAAAATAGATTAATCTATTTAAAAGATGCACATTGGAATCAAACTTCCGATTCTGTTGGAACAAAATTGTGCTTACAATTTTCATTTCATTCCACAAGAA
Source organism: Bombycilla garrulus (assembly GCA_013400315.1). Classification (NCBI taxonomy): domain Eukaryota; kingdom Metazoa; phylum Chordata; class Aves; order Passeriformes; family Bombycillidae; genus Bombycilla; species Bombycilla garrulus. Next base: position 841,279 of record VXBU01012155.1, read on the forward strand.
TCTCCCAAACACCCTTTTTTATTTTTACAAAATATTTTTGTATTTTCATACTGACAACAAGCTAAAAAAATCTCACTTTCTTCCAGTGAAGTCAATGCAAGATTTTATTCTGAGCATATTCTATGTAAATTTGTGCAAAGCCAAGTTAGTATTCAGAGAAGACACACAGTAGGCTCATGATTCACAACAAGACCATATGGAATTTCTTGGAATTTGATTTTGAGATATCAAATAAAATTGTATTTAAGAGGAGGAGAGTGAGAGGCTGAACTGCAGCTGAGTCTGAAGCAACAGCGCTAAGACTTTTCACTGGGAATATAAAGTTTGACCTGCTCGCAATGCTCTTCAAGGTGCGTTGATTTCCTGCTGAGGTGGATACAAAAATGTGTGGGTAGAGACGCCAGTAGCTCATGCATGAGTGATTTGTGAGGGGAAAGAGAGGTGAGCCCAAACATACGGGACAAAGTGAAGAAGACATGCTGGTGAGAGGCAGAATGCAACAATGCTGAAGGGTCTAATCAGCTGAAAATGTTCCCAGTGCTAGTGCAGGGAGAGTCTGTTCCCTCAGAACAGGAACCAGATAGGTGAGGAGAGGGAATTGGCATTGCCCAGTAGACACAGCTGGAATGAGCCCGCAGACATTTCAGCACACAAGCTCACAGCATGACACTTTAGCTATTCTTCTGTAAAAGGCCGGAGAAAGCATGATCCACGCTGGCTGTTGAAATAAATGCCTTTCAGTACTCCAGTGCCTTGTGATTCTACAAAATAACTGGCAAATTCAGAGTAACAAGAGATCTTTATTTGGTGCACAGTCCCAAGCACAAGGTCCCAGAGAAACAGTAGGGTAACAAGGTGTACCTCATCACCTGCAGGAAATTATTTCAGAACTGTTTCCAAATTGGGATTTGGAAAGAAAGAAGTGGTGGCGAGATACAGCCATGAGCTCTTTCCACCCAGCACTGCTGAACTGTGAAAATCGTGATGAAAATCATGGTAGGAACCTGCAAGAAGGCAGAACACCTCATACATGCTTCTGGCTTTTCAACAGCAGCTGTGCCAGTACAGGATATTTTTTCCCCACAGACCTTGTTCTTGAGGTTCTGTGTCAAAACCAGCTGTCAAAACTAACTGTCAAAACCAGCTCCAACATCACAGTGTCTGGATTTGGAGTAATTACACCTAAATAAGATGTCAGGTAACAGATTTTGATGGCAGATTATCAATAGCTGAGCAAAGATGGCTTCTTCCATCATGCCAGCTGCTACCAACACGTAACTCCCTTGGAGTTACAGCCTGCAAACCCCTAAATCATCCTGCACCTTGTGCTGCCCCAGCCTTGCTGCTATTCCAGCCAGGGTACCAGGTTGCATAAAATCAGTAGTGAGATGGCCAAAAAACTCAGGGATGTGGAAACCGATCCAGACAGAGGAGAGGGGAAGAAGCAACAGTGTCAGACGAGCTCAGCAATCGCTTCTTCACACTGCAGAAGTTTTACCCAGTGCAACACAGACTCCGAGTTCCAGCTGATTCTGGGACATTCAGTAAAACAGGCTGGCTGATGGAGGAATTTACTTCTTCTAGCAAACAGCCAATATTCATAAACCGGATCCCAGTGCTTTAAGAGTTCTATCACCAAGATCCCTCTACAGACAGGGAGACAGCTCAGGTGAGATTTCTGTCTCTGTGCACTGCCTACGGGAAGCAGACAACCAGTTCCTTAGCAGGGTCTAAAGCAGGTGGGAATGAGCCTGGATGCCAGTGGCCACCTGGAGATGCAGGAACAGCAAGCTGATGCTTTCATGGACCTGCTCCTTTCTACTGCAGCAATAAAACTGCATGAATTTATGGATTTGTACCGTTCCTGCTGGGATTCCTTCCCCAGCTCTCTTAATTTGACAGATGTGATCCAACCTAAGTCCACCGTGGAAGAAAAAGACATGGTGAACCTCTAGTTCAGGTTTAAACTTTAGACTAAAAACAGGCAGTTCTTGGCACAGAGAAGAGATTTAAAATGAGCACAAATTGGTGAGCTAAGAATTGAAAAAGGGGGAAAGTTACTGAGATTCAGGCCAGATATTTTGGGGAAAACACACAAAAAGTAATACTTATTCTAAGGAAAAATACTGATAAGCTGTGGAATTACAGGCTAACTCTTTCTTCTTTTTCCTAACAGTCTGGAGTATGCCTTGTAGCTCATCATATTTTTGGCTTCTGGCACATATTTTATTAACTTCCATTATGTACAGAAACAAAACAGACCACTATTTTGAAAAATGCTGTGAGTAAAAAAGAAATAGAATGGCACATTCAAAGAGTAATTAAGGACTCTCTTAAGAAAGTTAAAAGCTGAGAAGAGTTTGAGAGACTTTTGCACATAAATACGACACAAAAACATGAAGCCATTTGCATCCACATTTGTCAGCCATGTGAATTCCCCTGAGATTTAGTTTGGCTTCTTCATTTAAAGCGTTACAGATACTGAAAACTGAGGACTGAAAATTTGGCTTGCTATCAAACCCAAGTCTGAGTTTAGATGATGCAGGAGAAATCAACTGTCGTACCTCCCTTAACTCATTCCAGTCTGCTCAGTTACTGTCACCAGTAGAAATTGCTTCATGTGCCAAATCCTTTAAGCCCAACACAGCCTGATAAAAATGCCTGCAAAGCTAAGAAACTGTAAAACTATCAGCATAAGATGAATACTCTTAGGGACAAAAGACATCCAGGATTGTAGTTTTGTTTTTTGTTTTTCTTTTTGTTCTCGCTGCTCCAGAGATCTGGTCTAATCTGAGAAACTTGTAGGTGACACACAGATTACAAAAAGCACAGGCAGGCAATGTTATCAACTGCCTTGTGATCATGGAATGAGACTACCAGCACGGTAAACCCTGCTGCTGCTGGCACTGGTGTTGCTGCTCCTGTTAGTCTTTCATAATGAGTATTTTGCCCCACACACTAAGCCCTGTCTGCTCCTCAGGTATAATACAGGCTAAAGATGTTCTGGAGAATATTCAAGAGAATCCCCAGTAACTTTAGTAAAGTCCTGTGGAAGATAAGTGTCCAAGGAAAAATAAGCATATTTTTAGAAATTGTGCAAAATGAAGGAGGACAGGGCCCAGATCTGAAAGTGTGTTAGATAAATAAAGACATGGTCATAGAATTACAGAATGTTTTGGGTTAGAAGAGACCTTAAAGGTCATCTAGTTCCAGCACCCTGCCATGGGCAGAGACGTCTTTCCACTTGGATCAGGATGTTAAGAGCTTTAAGAGCCCCATCCAGCCTGGCCTTGAACACTTCCAGGGATGGAACATCCACAACTTCTCTGGACAACCTGTTCCAGTGCCTCACCACCCTCACAGGGAAGAATTTCCTCCTAATAACCGATCTAAATTTACCCTCCTCCAACTTAAAACCATTCCCCCTTGTCCTATCACTACATGCCCTTGCAAAAAGTCCCTGTAGAAATAAATTATCTTTTCATATAAAAATCTTCTAAAGCCCGTTTTCAGAAGAGTAATAGAGCTGCCAGTCCAACACCTGCAGGGTTGGAAATAATTTACTTAGCCTCGCCGACTTTGAGGCAGGTTCTTCGTTTGATGAATGGCCCAATTAAACATCTGTTAATCACGACGTTATCTGGAGGTGGAATACCTACTTGTGCTATCCCCTCTCCCTGGCAGATAACATCGGGAGCCCCCAGGACAGCAGTGGGCAGCCCAGCCGGGCTGGGAGGGGGTGGCCGGGGCGCAGGCAGCGGCTGTGGGGCTGCGCCTCCCTCCCCCACCACACAACCTCCCCGTAACCTCGGGCTCCTGAGCCCCCGTGTACGTTTTAGGCCTTGATAATAAAGCAACATCTGCAAACTTACAAGTGCTTTACTCGAGTTAATTGAGTAAATTGAAGCAAGCTGCGGTGCAGGGGTGATCTATGATCCCAGGTTGCGGGCCGAGAAGGGAGACAACAGATTTACTGCAAAGACAGTGGGCGGCCTTTTGTTCAGGCCCTGGTTCACGGGAAGTTTGAGGTCACGAGGGATTAAAATATCTTCAGAAACAAATGGAATAATTTGGCTGAAATATAAGGCACGCAGTGCCAGCTCATGCCAGGAAACCAGGGGTGATTTATGTGCCTTCAATCCAACACATTTTTCTGATATCTGCCCCATTAGGTTGAATTTATAGATTTTTGGGAGAATATGTATCCTCGTCTCTGCTATTCTGACATGTTTGTGCTCTGGGGAGCAGTTCCAAGGATTGCAAAATAAATAAAAGGGTGCATTACCTTGTATTTACAATGCTTTGCTCACATCTCAGGGGAGGAAAAAGAAAAAAAAAAGGAACAGGGGAAGAAAAAAAGAAAGCAAACCAAACCAAACTCCCAACCTCCCATTTACTATACTTGTTTGGGAATTACTTATTAAAAAAGACATTAAACAGGTAATGCTCTTTCTCCTATAATCTGTACAAGTCATTAAGTTTAAGCACAATTCGCCACCTTGAAGCAATTGGATACATTGTAATTTGTTTTATGGTCTCGCAGATGCAAGGTATTTGCCGAGCTATAAATACATAAAAGTGGTTTATACGAGCAGCCCGTACCCTGCACGAGCCAGGCAAGGGAGAGCCTCTCCAGGTTCCCCTGTTCCCAGGCACACACGCACGCACACGCGGGCTCGTGCACTCTGTTTATTTCTTTTTTTTTTAATTTTTTTTTTCTTTTTTTCCTTTAAAGCCTGACTCACTTTTAGTGGGATATATCGTCCCTTTTGTAGTTTCTCTGCTGCTTTATTAAACCCCAGATTCCTTACAAAACTGTACAATTTTAATAACACAAATCCACGCGGGCCATAAAGCTGTCGAAATGTACATAGCACCAGCCGTGATCAGCTGCAGTGATATCATCAACCCTGATTAGCCAGGGCCGGTCACGCGACAAGGTTTTATTACAAGTGTCATTTACATTTTTGACAGTTTTACAAGGCTTAATGGCTTTGTATTAAATACATTGTGTTTCAAGGAAACTGACAGTTCAGGGTATCTTGTAAATACAATGCTGCGGCATTTCCTCCGAAGCAATGCTGAGGAAAAATGAAACGTCCAATGTTTCTCTTGTAAACACGGACATTTAGCCAAAAACAAAAGTTCACCCGAGCCAAAGCTTAAGTCCAAGTATCAAAAAAAAAAAGCTAAGAAAAAAAAAATTTTTTTAATATATATATGTTTATACATCAAGCTACAGATGTCTTATAACATACTAAAACTTTCTGTAGCAAAAGCATTAGCAATCACTGAAACACCTGAGGCATGTTCCCCACAGAAATTAATGAGAAAACACTCTTTCCAAAAATTTACTACAAAAACCCGATTTATTGTTTGTTTCTCTTACAAACAAAAAGCACTGCCTGAAGGCATTAAAGTATTTCTGAACTTATTTACCAAGGTGGTATCCATTTTTAATCTCATGAGGAAACCTTTCCTAAGCTGATTGTTTCTCATATGTTTTAATCACAAATGAGGATGAAATTCACAACATTACCCCTGTTTCTGCTGGGATTTTGGGGTTCTCTTGGGCCTAAGATAGAGATGATTAGAAGAAAACATCTTTGAATGACAGTAAGTCAAAATCCAAATTAAAATCTCTACTTTTTGGTATAAAACGGTCACTTCAGAAATTAAAAGGAATCCCTCAACCTGAAAACCACCTTGACTTGAAGCAGACAGGCATTTTCACAGCAAAATCAAGAGCAGACTGGCCATTTCAGGCCTGTGCATCAAGTGTAAGTTTTGCCCCCCACAGAGTATCTACTTACGCATGTAATCATTCTCTAACTGATTAAATTTGTGCAACCTGTTATTTACTATATGAATTGGGTTATTAATCCCAGATGTATTTCATTCAGTGCTGTTTCTGTGCCAGTTTCTCAACAAACAGCATCAGTATCCCTTATCATTTACACACATAGGTTTTATTAGTTTGATTATATCAACTTAATAAAACTGGTACAGTCTCTTTATATTACAGCCTTTTCTTTATGTGGTGACCAGTACGAATTTACTCACACCACTAGAAATTCTGCCATTACCAGGGGAAGGAATGCTTTTGCTGCTGCACCAGAAGACACACTAAAGATCAACTATTTAGGTTAAATAAATGGAGAGTGACAAAACATACTCTCAAATGAAAATTTAAAACCGGCATAAGAAAATTCGTTTACCCTGAGCCTGAAAAGATTGGTGTTGCATATTTTTCCAGCTGGATGTTTGTAAAACACTAGAGCTATTTTAATGCTTTTTGAGTGTAAAGTTCCTTAGAGTTTAAACTAATGGAAAAATAAATCAATGCACGATCACTTTCAATCTTTGATGGTATCAGGGAGTACTAAGAGAGGTAGTTGTGTTTTACCACAAGCACACACATCTTAGTTTCAACTTCAGATAGTTTCTAGAGATGATTTTGGCATGTCCTTGTACTTATTACCATTGACTTTTTCACCACATTACCAATAACTTAAAATAGGCTCAGCCATTTGATTAATCCTAATTCTGCACACATCATTTCAGTGATGTCTGTGGCCCATTTCCAGATGATCTACTGGACAGATAGTTCCCAATGCAAAAGTGCCACAGTGATCATAGAAATTACCCCCAAATACTGTAAAAGTACATGAGGAAGACAGGTATTTTAGATAAATCATGGTAGAGTACTTTTAGTGAAATAAATCTGTCACTGCTTGCCCAGTGGACCTTCCTTCCTTCCTTCCTTCCTCCCTTCCTTCCTCCCTTCCCTCCTTTTCTTCTAGAAGTAACGACAAAAAGACTGAATGTAATTTATGTTACTCTTTAAGGCTCTTTCCTTGCATCACACGCTCCATGGAACTCTCTAGAACTCCTCCTCTTCCCAAGGTGTTTGCTCCCCATCCCAGCCACAGGACAGCTAAAGGGTTTCCCCCTTCCATCCTGCCGCTGAATCCTTTGCTGCTGCTGTACAAAAGCCACTTTGACCTGATCCTGGTGATTTTCTCCACAGAATCTGCCCACTGTAGAGTAGAATGTTACTGGCAGAGGTTTTTCCTTCCAGCCCACTGCCTGTGGCAGCTCCATCGCTTTGAGGCTGGTGATGGGGAAAGGAGCAGCCAGACTCCAAACCCTCTTGGGTGGCCATGTGGGACCTGCAGGAGCCATTCTCAGGAGAGTGTGGCTGTCCCATTCCCACTTTCCCAGCCAGAACATTGCTGCTGTGGCTGAGGGACCCCTCTGGGGGGTGACACCTGGGCAGAGAGTGTCCTTCCTGCTCCTCATGGCTGCACTGTCCAGAGCCAGCATCCTTGGCCCCCGCTGCCTGAGCAGCAGGTTGTGAATGGGCTGTTCTGTATTAACGTTTGGAAATGAAAGTGAAAGCACATGTGAGACCTGCTGAACAGAACAGCAGAACTGGAGACTTAGCTGTATGCCAGAAGCCACAACCAGATAGAAATCACAGGTTAGTCAGGAAATTACTTGCATTTAATTTGGGGCCATGTCTCCTGGGAGGAGGCTGGCCTTTTCCTGTTGTGCAGCAATGTTGCCCCTGGGTATAATTTGCCTTTTTCATAAGCAAGGGTGCTATCTCCTCCTTCCTCAAAGAGACCTTTCAAAGCCAGCTGAGGAGAATCAAATGTGGCACATTAGCAACAGGACAATGGCAAAGTCATTATAAATTGACTTCCTTACTGTGAGCTGCAGTAATCTAGATGTATTACTAGCATGATTCTGCAATAAAACCGAAGCAGGCAGTTCCTCCACTGGAATTAAAAACACCCTCTCCCTACTGACTTTAGAGAGGTAAGGAGTGCTCCCATCCTCCGGGGATGAGGTGAGGAGCCCGGCACAGAAGTGTTCTGTTCCCTGTGTGGGTGCCCAAGGGAAGGAGACTTTCCAAGCTGCTGTGGACACGGTCACAGCACGCAGACTGCTCTGTGAGTCTCAAAGGAAGCAGCAGCAGATTCACTGGTACTTCCTCCCACTCCACATCTCTGCTGGGTTGCAGTAAGAGGTGGCAGCACAATTACCACAATGCTGCTTTTCTTCCCAAAAAGGAGCTGCCTCAGCAATTAAGGAGGACATCTCTGACTGCCATAATAAGAGCTGGAGCAAAAGCTGATGGCCTGCTCGGGTTCACCAATTTCCCAGGTGCTGCATCAGCGAGGCTGCGTGTGCCAATGGCTCCTCAGCAGAGCCAGGGCTGGAGGAGCCGTCTTTAGGGTAAAGCATCCTGTAAGGTAAAGCATCTGCCAGTTTTACCCCTTGTATTTTTTTCCTCACACCTTCCACACAAACAATGGCAGCTTTTACAAGCACGTGTCCGCCATAAAATGAGGATTTCACTGTAAAAACAACGTTTCGTTCAAAGCAAAGAGGTTTTTAAAGGTGTTTTCTGCAGGGCAAGGGGTTTTTAGAAGTTCTTTGCTCATGCTTCCAGAGAGTTCATTAATATGTTACTCTGGATCAAATGAACAAATTCTTAATATATTACAAGTTTTTCCTGCTTCTTAACTTACATTTAAAAATTAATGGTTGTGACCAAGTATAATTACCACCTCTATTTAAGATGTTTTGGTACCACGTGTGTAATCTCTGTACCACTTCTTATGACCAATTATTCAATGTCAGCAACCTCTTATTTTGCAGCTTTTTTGGCAATTATTGACTCTCAGTGTCCCTTGCAGAGAGCATCACACCTTTACATCAGTGGGGTGTGAGGTACATGCAGAGTTCATTTGCTGGAAAAGCCAAATCTCAAATTCTGATACTGATACATCCCTCTCCATAAACCATGATAAGATTCCACCCCATTACCAAAATAGGAGCAGGATTAGTCACGTGGGGCTCCAAGAATTAATGACTTGCATGGCATCTGCAATGATTATTCTTTTCTTAAGCACAGATTTTGGGCACTTTCAATTCTCCACAACCTGAGCCATCCAGCAGCTCAGTCTCATGGACAGAGCACATCCACCCCAAAACACCAAGGTTCCTCTGTTCTCAGAATTTTTCAGAACACCAGTAAACAACAAAATAATGAAATAAATTAAACAGAAGGAAACAAAACAAACCCAGCAGTGCAACCCACTGCAGCCTCCCCTGTCTTGAAGAGGTTAATGAATTCCAGTTTGGTACAAGTTAGGATAACTACGACTTTCCCATGGCAATAAAAGTCCATATTAAACTCAGGTCTTGGTTCCCCAGGCCTCACACAACCTCATTTTCAGGTGAAATTAACGGACACTGGTGGGAGTTTTGCCACAGAGACTGGGTAAGGAGAGCCCTTGGTGGACGTGGTTCTGTCTCAGGGACACAGATTCTCTGCCAGCACCAGCTACAGGACCAGTCCTACCTTGGACTCCCAAGGCTGGGCTCAGGTAACTGGAGCCAGGCTGGTTGAGAATAAAAGCATACTCCTTCTTATATTTCATAAGTTCTGCTTTTCACGTGTGCTTAAGGAAACCTATTTACAGTATTGGAACAATGTAGACCATAAAAGTACTTTAGTGGGCTACCAAAAGATTGGGTTAAGCCCTCATCTAATTAAAAATATCCCACAGGCTGTGAACCTATGGGGGCAATTTAAAACAATTTCTTAAATTAGTGTCTCCTGGGGTTAAAATGTGGAGCTTTTATTTTATTTTTTTCCTTTATAATCACTGGTTTTTTTCTGGCTTTGTTTTGTTTGAGGGATGAATTAACATCTGACTGCAGGCTTTAGCTATGGCTTGCTTTTAGTACCATATACTGTCACTTCTCTTAAAAAGATTCTAATTTATCTTTTATTTTCCCCCCTTTGTCTACAACGTAGACAATGTGTAAAGGAAAGTGACCGAAAGGAGAGATTAAGAATAGTTCCTTTTTTCAAATCTATGTTGATTGAATTAAAATGTTGGAATTTTATTGAACAGGGAAAAAGAGATTTCTAAAAGCCTATCTGTAGCCCCCTATAAAAGCATTTTTTTTAATAAAACTTCTGTTTAAAAAGTATGTTATTAGCAGTATATCCTGTGCTGCATATTAATAAAACAATGGAATTTTGTATTTCTTTTTCTCATAAATTACATAATTCAAACCTTAAAACACCTTTAATGAACACTGACTCGGCATGTGGCACTTAATAAAACTGGGCTAAACTCGTTTTCTGCCTGACAGGCTACCAGTGGAGAATGTGCCCTACAAGTAAATGATTAAGAGGCAGAAATCTTTTCTGGACTACTATTAAACACTTCAAAGATTTTCAAAGTCAGATAAAATGAAAAGCAAATGTGTTTCACTGCCTCTCAAATACCTCAAATGTTTTAGCAGGTGCAAGCAATGAAACCTTCTGTAGTGACAGCACTTTAGGGTCTGCAAAGTGCACCCTACTGAATTATGGGAATGCAGGGCTTACTTCATAAAAATTCATGATTTCAGATGAGGAGAGATACATGTCCTTAATACCCATCTACATATGTAGCACAGAAGGAGAGTCCCGTTGTGTCTCCCGTGTCACTTGTCTTAACCCTTGCTGGCACTGCAGGACTGTTTAATGTAGAGTTTCACAGCCTTTAACCCTCTCCAGCTTTGCCTTTCTCTGAACCCCTGTGTGGAAGGGCAGGCAGAGAACCCTGTCCTCTGTGCTCTTTGTGCTCCAGCAGATATTGCAGCGTGCAGGAGGAAAGTCCAGGAGCTGTCCCTGGGAACCCGTCTGTCCTGGCAGCAAAGCACAACTAAACCTTGTGTACGTCCCCCCTCACTGCTCAGCCTCCGCAGGCCTCAGTTTCCCCACTGGGAACTGGGAGCAATGCTATTTTTTGCCTCACAGTGTATTAGTTGTACTTAATGCCACAGAGCCTGTGGGTATTTAGGAAACAGGGCCGAGGGGCTGGATTTTTAAATGGCACTCACAGTCTAAGACAACTGAGGAAATTTCTTTAGTATTAATTTCCCTGGCATACAGAGGAAAGTCTACACATATTAAATAGTTGTTGCTGCTTTGAACTTTCTCGTCTAGAAAACTGTAAATGAAAGTGGGGCTTATAAAAGCAAAGATAGGTACCATCTGGGCAGGTGCTGGTAACTGCTCTCAGGCTCTGCCAATTTACCAGACCGTATACCTCAATCTCAGTCTGTAACTACTTGGATTTGGATCCAGGAGGACTTTATCAGATGGCCGAGTGGGTTTTGAGAGCAGGACCAATAGCCTCCTTCTTGGGCATGTTTGTTCCATTTCCTCTGATTGTGCTTTGCTTTAACATTTAACTGAGAAATATTTTGTTGAGGATTAATAAATGACCAACACAAACCAAACACACTACAGATCAGAATGTTATGGGTTACCCTTATTCAGAGAAAAAGCAGGACAAAGTGGTAGAACAGTTTTTTAACAAACTATTGTGAAATTCTGCCACAATTCTGTATTTATCAGAAGGCATCAGGAACAAATTCTTTATACATTCTCTTTAAATGCAGTATAAATAAGTTTTATTTACCTGCACCATAAAAGGTGTAGCTGATGGATCACATTTTCCTGTGTTGATGAGAGGATATTTCCCTGCCTGGATGTCCAGCCAAGCCTGGCTGCCCTGGTGTGTGTCCTGCCCCAGCGAGCTCCGTGGAGGTGGCTGCACACCTTGCTGCACATCCCAGGGGCTCAGCAGGGAAAGGTCTGAGTGTGTTCACTGACCCCATAACAAATCCAAACCCTGAGCTATTGCAAACAAACCTTAGAGGAAAAGGGACCTGCAGTAAGTGGCAATACAAGAGGGGAAGATCACAGATTTAAAAGAATCTCATTATCCCACTACACGGCATCCTTGGAAACTATTTACCTTTGTGTCAAAGTGCTAAGTGAAGTGTCCAGCATCACCTCCCTGATGAACAACAACATGCATGATTAACTTTAAAGCCCCGCTAACATAGCTACATGCAGAGAATTACACTTACCAAAGTGTTACGGGGGAAATTTTAGCATGGCCAACAGCTTGAAATTCAGTGCTTTGTTCCCCACAGCAGCTGCAGCTTCACTCTTCCCCACCAATATCTGGCTTCCTATGGACAGATGGAGAGATGGCAATTCTTCTTCCAGGATGTCTACACAGGAGTGCATAAATGGGAGGATGTGCAGTAAAATTGTGTCGTGAGCACAAATGTATTTAGCTGCGCAACAACAGAACCACACAAATGGTCCCATATTAAAATAAATTCACAGAGCCTGACATTATGGGAGCTGAGAACAAATGTTTTGCCATGTAATCCATAAAGAAAATTATTATAATATATAAAATAATCCAGATCAACTGAAAATATTTATGGGCCAGCCATGCAGCTGGTGTAAATCAGCAGAGCTCCACTGAAGTCGGTGGAGCGACACCAGTTTTAGGCATATGAAGGTTTGGCACCCAAGTAATTTGGATTTTCAGCAAGAAAACCCAGAGCTACTTATCCTGTGGATTTGATGATTGAACCTCTGTTTAAAAGGTTGTATTTTGAAATTCTGAATCAAGAAAATCGTATATTACATTTTAGGTTTTGAACAGCTTTTGCTGGCTGTGGAAACTTTAATTCATCACAGTTGGCACTAAGCATTATCTGAGATAGTGTAATGGAAACTTTCAAGGACTGATGAGGTTTTTAACATTTTACATGTGTATTTACCCTTTCTATTTTTTAATATATGAGCAGGATTGTAGGGCATTGGACTCTGACCCATATTCCATTACATTCAGGAACAGTCTTTTCATTGGTGTCCAAGAGCTCTGGGTTATTCTGATGGTCAGCCAGACATATATGTCTATCTCATGTATTGTCTATATTTATTTTGTGAGATGGGAAAAATTAACATGCCTACCATTTACTGAGATGTTTGCACATGCACATTACATCACACATTTAAATAAATACAGATGCATTTATTCCAGCATGTGGATATCCAGACGTCTGTGCTTGCCTGGCATACATCTGGATTACTGAAGCATACGATTTCCACTTGTTTATAACTCCTTTCTTTCTGAACCAATTTTTTTTCCAACTTATCCAAGCCCACATTTCTCACTGGAGATTACATGCCAAGTTTGAACTGTTTTCAGTTACCCTAGCACAAGTTTGACATCTGAAACAATTCTTTAAGCATGCTCTAAACCAACCATATGGATTTTTACCAAACTTTCCAAAAGCTACAAAAGTATCAGCCTAAAGGAGTAATTTTTCTGGAAACTCATAAAGGGGCTTAGAAAGGAAGTACCTCTTTAACTATCAAGGAACACTCAACTACCAAAGACTTATTTTCAAGAAGGTCTAAAAGTCTGTTTCTGGGCAAACACATGTCTTGTGCTGTCTTCTTATGTAGGGTTGAGTGAATTCTGCGTCCAGTCCCAACACATGTAAGATCCGTGACAGTGTTATTTAAAGCTTATGTTAAAACTCTAAGTTTGAATTTGCTCTCAACATTTACCACACTCTCAAAAAAGGTCTTTCTACCTGGGTGACCCTACCAGTGAGTTCTGTGGTGTGTCCTCAAGGAGCGAGGTTAGTACACATGGGCTTCCAGTCGGGTTGAAATCCTTAATGAGAGATCAGATCTGCCATAGCAGGACACTTGGGCTCTGGCTCCGAATTCCCTTCTTGGGTTTTTGGGCTGGTACAAAAGTGTTTTGCAGCATTTTACAGCATGGCAGGTAAAAAGCAGTTTGTGTTGAGGCTCATCTGACAGGGGAGGTGGGAGCAGAGGAGCCTGAGCAGGGAAGTGTGTTACCCTAAGCCCCATCTGGTACATCCTGACAGAAGCAATGTAGATAATTTCCATATGGCGTGTTCTTATTCTAACAAGCTTCAAGTGTTGAATTTTTTGGAGCTCTCTTTTCTTTTGAGATATGAGAGTCTTTTTTATCAAGTAGTGGAAATTAGGTTATCTCTGCGTGACAGCAGCAGATAGTGCAAAGTCCTCTGGAAGCTCCAGCAAAAACACTTTACAGCCAGTCAGGGCTGCACAGATCCTGTCCAAACAGGTCCACACACCAAAAATCCCTGGAGTTTGGGCTGCTGGACATGAGGAAGGGTGGCACCCAGTCCCCCCTTGTTGAAGAGTTCTCTAAACTGCTGGTGTTCAAGCAAGGTAACAGCACCTGAGGACTCTGCTCTCTGCAAAGCTTTTGCTGGCTTTGCTTTTATGAGCTTTGAGTTGTCAGTATTCCCATGAGAAACTCCACAGACAGCAAATGTAATGGCAAACGTAAGCAGTATTTTAAGGACATAGGTGACAGTGAAACACTACCCTGTTTTTCCTCCCCATTTAGTCATGCTTTTCATTCCACCCTTGCTTGCAGGTGACATGAATTTGATTATCCCAGCTACTCAACCACCCAATGAAAACCAGCAGCTCCCATCCAAGAGCAAATCAGCATGAAATCAGAGAGCTGCCAGTGGTTTCTCAGAAACTGCCTTTAATGTAGTTACACTGTGGACTGGGTTACCCATTCAAACCAAGCTGGACTGACACATCTGACCCAAGCGAGCACCACCGTGTTTGTGTTCAACCCACCCAGCCCTTTAATGGCTTCAGATTACAGCTGTGGTGGGAGGGAAACCTGAGGTGTTTAACAAATGCTATTATTTTATAAGCTTCTGTTAAATAGTTAGACAAATATTCTGTAATCCTTCAGGCTCATCTTAGGTCAACCACATAGTTAATGAACAATGATAACAAATTAGCAAGTTGAAATTGAAGCTTTGGGGAAAATGCCCCATCTCTTCATCACACGCCTGCGTGCACATATGCAGAGCCTGTTAAGCATTTACATTTTAGTTCAAACTTACTTGCCACACTCAAGAAAAATAAATTTGCTGGTTTTAATAAGAGGATTGAAACCAAAGGGCATTTAATCTTTTATGATAAACAATAACATTTAAATGCTAGAATATATTAAATCTACTTATGGCAATCCCTCATTACACAAGCTGTGTTTTCTTCCCTAATGAACTGCATGTTTCAAAATACAGTGCTACAGAAAAGTTTGTAAAAATCTGCTTTACTTTTCAAATGTTTTACAATATAAACTGTAGGCATTTCACATTTTTTATAATTCAAGCTTTAATATTATGCAAATATGTCTTAGCTGAAACACAAAATTCCTGCATTTGGAATTATAATACAATTGCAGAGCAGTGACTGTTTTTCTATAACCATTGTCTTTTTCACCAAAGGCTAAAATTTATGGCAAAGTATGCGAGCACAGTACTATGGAGACACCAAATAGTCTATGTCTTACTGCACTGATTAAACAGAATACCTAGAAAATGTAAGTAACTGGATTTCCATGCTAGTTTGTTATGATTAGTTCTTGTTTTATACAATGCACCAGAGAATAACAGGCACCACATGGAAGAAGAAATACAAATCTCTGTCATGAATATCTTACAAAAGACCCGGTCCTATACATGCAGGATGAAATGGTGCAGTTTTATTCAGGTGAATCCCTTCAAGTGCTGCCTTCCCAAAAAAACCTACGCAGTAGCAGAAGCAAGAGAGAAATCTGTGGGGTCATCATTTAGGAAGGGTTTTTTTCCCTTACCTTTTAAATATTTCTTTCTCCATTTCTGCCTATTGACTTGTTATCTTTTTATACAGAAGGGGTCATTTTTTCCCTAGAACTGTGGAGGATTTTAGGCACCAAAACTGTTGCCTGTCATCTTTCCATTGTCCGGAGACAAAGCCCTCTGAAGCCCTGGAGAAATCTAAGTGGAATATTTCTCAGTGAGGTCCTGATGCACTAAGGTGCTTAGGATCAGATAGGACTGGGACCTCAGACAGAACCTATTCTGTTTTTAAGTGGTCTGCGAGGGATGCACTTTGCCTGAAATTCATTCCAGCCCAAGATTGTGAACATAGCGGACAATAGATGGATTGGTGTAAAACTATCCCAGATAACTGCTCATACATCTTCCCTCTGTCAGTGAAATTTGCCATGATGTGTTCAAAGCCAGGAGGCATTATTTGTGCTGTCCTGGATCTGTTAAGGAATGGCAGGGGGAGGACAGAGATACTTAGGGATTTAAAAGCAGAGAGAACTCTATGAAAGAGATAAAAGGAGTCAAATGCACAAACCCTATTTGAAGTCCTTAAAGCATAAGAAAAGAAAGTATTAGACTTACCACATAGGGAGAGCTGGAATTTGTGTAGCTCTGGCCCCTGTGAACTGTAGCTGCTATTTTAGGGGTGGTCTGAATGTTTGAATAGCTAGCCTGAATTCACAAAACTTTTCCCTAGTACTTATAATGCTCTTTTTTTCCTATAAAAGTTGACTCTTTTAACTGTTGTTGTTTCTATGAACTACATCCTAGCTGATGTATCTGTTGTCTTAGAAAGAGGTGAGAGATCTTCGGAAGCTGACAAATAGAAAGTAATGAAATGTGTTTTATACTGTAGATATCTGCATCTAGAAGTGTTTTCTCCACCAAGCGAGCACGCTAGGTCTTGGACAGCTATGTTTGGCTAATAATTTTCTCTGCAAGTACCTTCTGCATCTTTACTACCTTTTATCCTTTATTTGGGTCATAGTTTCTTTCTACTGTTTTTTCCCATTTCCTCTCTAAGCAAAACTAAGCCCAATATTGATGAAGTCAGTTTTGAAAACCAGTGGCTTCTGGTGAGTTTGTGCTTTGGTATCACGCATTTCCCCTTTATTCAGTGTATCTAACATTTCAAAGACCTATTTTGATTAATATCCACATTAAGGTCTACACCACACTATTGTTCATTTCAGGATGCCAGCATTATAGACCAGGGAAGAACCAAAATATATTATTGGCTGAGCTGCCTTGCAGAGCCTTAACTCTACTATTATATAATAATAAAAATCCAAATTGTTCTGTTGCCTGGACTTCACAACACTTTGCTGATATCTGATGAGAGGGTGCTGACCAAGTAGGCTGTGAGTGTTTTCTATCTCCTGTCAGCTACAAACATATTGAAAAAAGACATTTTATTTACAATTTGTGTACTGTACTGCACACAACACTGACCACAGTGTTGGGAAACCTGTAGAGATGAAAACTAGAGATAAGAGAAGGTTCTTCAGACCTTTCAGACACCCCATGTGCTTGCAGCTCTCTCACCCAGCTTCCCAGTACATGGCAGAAGTTTAATAAGAGGATCATACAAATGTGTGTGTCAGAAGGGTGGCACTGTGACCATCTTTTGAGAGAAAAAGCAGAGTCTATGTCTGCCATGACTTTCAATATTCCATAGAGAAAGACCCAAACTCCCAAGGTCCAATAAGAAAATTCACACTGAGAGCCTGCTGACAATCACCTCCCACTCACCTGTTTTACATCAGTACCATAAACTTTAGTATAAAGTTGAGAGTAATGGTAGATCTTTGCCCAGGTATTGGCTGTGTAAAGTTGAGTATTCATCTCCTACAGTTGTTGGCTCAGTGCTGCACACAAATTCTTCCTCAGGACTATGACTTTGCTACATTCTTTGCCTCAGCAGAAGCTCTTCTCTTAGAGAAAAGTAGCTGGTGGTTTGTTTTCACTGATGGGCATGGTCATTCTCTTGGATAATATCTTTTTAATGTCATCCAAAGAATGCAGTTATCCCTTATGCTGACAGTTCCTATTTCCACTATGCCGCTGATATTGTAAATCCATCTTTTTCAGACATTACAGATTCATATTGATTCATTCTTGACAGGGACAAAATTAAAAGCAAAATATTTTTTTATAGTTTTTCTGAACATGAAATGGGTGCTGGGAATATAATGTCATTCCTCAATCATATAAACACCATAAGCAAAAAAGTCTGTGCGTGCTGTGCTGGGCCCTACTATAAAGAAAGCAGAGTGACATAATTAACTGCACTTTTCATGACCTGCCATGCTGGCCCTTTCCTGAGTCTCAGAAAACATGTTTTCATATATCTATTTACATATCTATATTTGTATTTTTATATATGTGTATATTCACAACTCCACAGCAGTATTTAAAAGCAAACGTGCATTAAAAAAAAAAACAGACCCTTCAGGAGGTATGATAAGTCTACTGTTGGAAAGATTTTCTATTAGGCTGAAGGCAGTTTGCTGTATTTGGGAGATTTTGCAGTCTTTTTTCGACATGTTTTCCCCACCACCAGTATGTTCACTGTACGAGATTTCAAAGTAATAGTCTGGAAAATAATTGTAGAAGTTATTTTGATAGCAATCGAATTGGCTGAGTATTTCTCTAATGCACAGATCTCTCAATAATTCAAGTGCAGCCAGTTCAAGCTGAGCCAAGGGAAAGCTTTAGGTGCTTTCTGCACATAACTGAATGAATGGAAAGAAGCTCTTCTGTACATTAATATATTAGTTTCTTCATTGATATCTAATAATATTTCATCTAGGATTCATATAAACTATTTTTAATGATTAATCCAAGATCGAGTGATTTTTGTCAGAGGAAACTCTACTTATTTTCCCGGAATGTGAGGAAAGCCTTGATTCTGAAACTCACGATTTCATTGAGTGGCCACACTGGAATCCCAGATCTCCTCACCAGGTGGTATTTGTCAAGCATAGCTGTAGTCACAGATGTAATCAAGCAGGAATCCAGTTCCAGTTCCAGCTCTGTTTCCTGCATTTCCCAGAGACTGTACTGTCTGGAAGTCAATGCATGGGGACAACCAGCGAATAAACACTATAGCCAAGGAAATCTGCCACATAAGCCTTTTGAAATTCAATCTCATGGTGTTTTTCTGATGTGAGTGAGTGCTACTCAACAGGTATCACAAGTCAAGCTCGAGTCTTTGCCCTTTTAGTCTCCATGAGCAGGATCAATAAAAGGCTCTGCAAAACACTAGACTCTAGGCTGAGTAGGCTGGATGCAGAAGCCAAATTAACAACCTGCCATGGTGTAGAAAGCTGCAGATTTCCTCTGATGAATGGAGCTCATAGTAATTATTTTTTTTTCGGAGTGCGAATTGAAACATTATTGTACAACTATTAGTTTCCAGGAAAAAAATGTAATTGCTTCTAGATGCTGCTCGCTGTTTTCAAGAGCTCTTTAACCTTTAACTTTTTCAGTACAAAGGAAGCCTTGCTGTGCAGTGAATCTAACAAGACCATCATTTATAGTTGGCAGAGTTCATTAGTCAGTCGTAACAGTTTAATTATTAGCATTTTAATGCATGAGTGTTTAACTAGACAGAACAACAGTCTTTTAGGTACAGCTTGAGACTTCTTAAAAGAAAATGAACTAATTGGTGCTGTTGTTTATACTGTGACTCAAATTAGACAACCAAAATTCAAGAAATTTGAAGTCCGATTTTGTCACCCATTAAATTAACATTCTATTTGATGGCCCTTTCAGTACATTTCAGCTTTAATGAAAATATGTCTCTTTATAGGAATAAAAACTCTTTCATCTTTTGTGTCTTAAAAAAATAGTTTTGGTGAACTGGGCAAGGCCAATTTCTTCAGTTCAGCCCCTGCCTCAGATTCCTGGTCTTGCTGAGTTGATTTCTCTTCAAGGTATTTCTGCTTCCAGAAACGAAGGTACAGTGTCAAGTTAGTAGTTATCCGAGGTAAATTACAAGTCTGCAAATCAAAAAATTGCCTATATTTGAAAACAGTGATGTTATGCAAAGAATACTTTTTTTAAATTTGATTAAAATGTTTTCATCAGTCCATTTTTCATGTTTTGTAAAATGATTGACAAACATTTTTGAAACGTTTCTTCTCTACAATTTAAGATAATTTTTCAGCTTGTTTTTTATTTTCTAGATTTTGCTCTTGATTTAACCCCTGTAGGAGCCCATTTTTTTTTCTCCCTTTTTTTTATGGATTGCTGGAAATAACAGTTGTGTGGGAGCTAGAGGTCTGAAGGGGGATCTTTGGGAACAGGTTGGATTGCTTGGGAGATCAAAGGAAGAGAACTAAAAAAATGTGGATGCTTATCAGAACAGCGCTTCCGGACCCTCAAAGAATCTAATTTCTGACTGTGGGCCAAAGGAAAATATGTGAACATGGGTTATCTTTGCTATCTTGGCACGGCAGGTTAATGGTGCTGGCAGAACATGTACTGAGAAACCCTCCAGTGCTGCAGCTCCCATGGGGGTGATGCCCCTGACACACTCTGCTTGGGGATTTTGCGGTGTGCGGATGTTGAGGCATAACTTCTGCTAGTCCTTTCCAACCTCTGCCACAGTGTGACCAGCAAACAAGGCATGACACATTTCCTCCTATCAGCCAGCTTTGTTCTGCTTCCCCTGTGATCCTTCCTTCCTCCCTCCCGTCCCTTCCTCTGCCCCCTGGAGCACCACGTCCTTGGGCTAAAGCAAGGCATGGACTAATAACGTAGAGGAGCATTGGTTTATAGCATTTTTCAGGTAAAAGGGAAATGTGCAAATAGATTGCTGACTATTTTGTAAATCCTGGAATTCCAAACTAGTTTAAATTAGTGGTCCTGTGCTGGTGCATACCATGATGAATCATGGGATCCCCCGTGATCTGAGAGCATGTCTTACTCTGAGAGCAGTGAGTGGCTTCTGCAAATCACAGGGTGCCCTGAGTGCTGATAAATTATGGGATTTCAGGAGCTGACCCCTCAGATGTTTCTCCATAATCTGGCAGGTGATGGGGCATGGCTAAAAAAACTTTTGCAGAGTCTCAAAGTAGCTGTGGGGCGATGCTACTGGCAATTTTCTTTTTTTCTAACTTTTCCTGATAAACATACTGTCTCTCAGCAGCATTCCTGTGTTTTCTGGATGATGAAATGTGTTGCAACAGGACTTAAGTATCATTTAAAAACTGTCCCTGCTTACAATTTATTGCAGACAGAAGTGTTACATCATATTCACAAGGTTAAATTAGAAGCTCCAGGTTTTCCGGAAGGAAGAAATACCTATTCAGGTCGAGCGTATAATGACACCTATCCAGTTTCACAAACAATTTATTAGAACTCATCAATTTTAGCAGGATATTTAGACTCAGAAATAAACATTTGCTGTGGAAATGCCTTTTTCCTCAACATTTCCAGACACAATGTGTCTTTAGTCAGACAAAGGGCTTTTATTTTCAAGAAATGGTATTTCAGAGCTGGAAATGCCAGCTCCCTGGTGCTGAGATGGAGTTTCTGGAAGTCTCTTCCAGATGTGAAGCTTTAAGGAATTAAGTTATATTGGGAAAATGGATTATCCCTCGTGGAGAACATTTTATCACCTCGTTGGTTTTAGGAAGCCCAGGTGATAGAGAAGAGTGGGAGAAAGAGATGCTTGTACAAAGTGCTTCAAACCAGAAAACAACAGGGAAAGACTGTCAGCTAATACACTCATACTGCTGTGAAATCTGTCTCTGTGTTGGACTGTGATTAATATGTCATCATTTAATCAAATGACGGGATAAAGAAGAACAAAAAGAAAGAGCAAGCCTGGATTGTCCCTATTCAGCACATTGAGAGAGCCACTAAGTAAATGACAATGCTGTGATGGCAGATTGACTCCATACAACCAGCCAGCTTCCTGATAAAGGAATGCCAGCTGATCCCTTGGACGTGCATTTTTACTCTATTTCTGCAGTTGTTTTTCTTGATTTCTGCTGCCACTGTCCATCTGATTATGCTTTGTCTGTGTGTGAGAGAGAGTGAGAGGGACAGAGAGGGGGAGCGAGAGAGGGGAGAGTGTGTGTTTTGTACATATCATCAGATTTGAGCTTGCCCTCTGAGGATATCAGTGCCCTAATTAGCACATCAGTATTATGCAAAAGGTAGAAGCATTTCTGGTTCCCCTTAGTCACAGAGGACTTGCTTATCCCACACACTCTTGTCTCAGAACAAGGGAAGTTTGTTCCTGGTGTGGCTGATTGGTGTCCCCTCCCTGCGAACGGGACATTCGTTCCCCTCGGGAATTCCTCTTGGGCTTTAAATGAAGTGGCAGCCTGGTTTCCTATAGCCCTATTTACATCTGTGCCATCGTTTGTTTGCTGCTGGAGTCAAGGCTACAGGTAACACAGAAAAACAGACCCCGGTGCACAAAGACTTGTAAAATACCCTGTACTGGCTGTAGTTTTTACCTGTATGCCAGGGAGGGCTGAGGGTGTTTGTCTGTGCTGGAGCTCCAGATGTTAAAACATGGCTAAAAGCTTGTTAGGGCTGTAAAGGAAAGCACTCAGAAACTACAAAATGTCAAAGCCAAGGCTCACTTATAAATCCAACCTTCTTTAAGGTATGAATACCAGTGTAGGCAGCTTTTAATTGCATAGCCTCGCTCTGTTTTTCCTAGATGTACATGTGAGGCAGAGTGACTCTGTGTGCACATATATAGAGCTATGCAGTCTGGGAGAGCATATATTAAACCCCTTTTTCTTACCCATAAATAGAGATGATTCCAAACCAAAACCCTAGCTTCAAGCTAGCTACGGACCTCAGGGAATTCAAAATCAGAATCTGGATTTGGATCTGAATTTAGCAGCTTAGGCCCATCTGCAATAAATACATACAGGATGAAATGTAGATAACTGAGATATAAGGCTATATAGACTTCAAAGTGGCTCTGATAAAATCATGATAACCACAAGAAAGAAGTGGTGTGTGATCTCAGATGAGATATCCCCAAGATGTCTATACAGCTTAATTTTCCCACATTGTGTCCTTTTATCTTCGATGGATAAAAGGTGAATTATTATTATTATAGGCAGTGGAGTAGTAACGCCTGTTATTCAGGTTGTCTAACACTTTCCATTGTTCCCCCTCTAGTCACTTATAACTTGTGCAGACTTTAACCTTTGGAGCTGAAGTTTCTCATACTTGGTGCTTGCCTCAGGTTGAATTTGATGGAGAATAGACATTCTGCTTTCAAGACTGCAGCAACAGTGGTGGCAATAAATCATGTCAACATTTGCTCCTGCATTAGTAAACTGTCATTTTGAGATAGCTGGGGAGAGGACAAGGGAGCAAGCAAACAGACAACTTTAAAAGCCTGCGCCATCACACTGCCCTTATCAAAGAGTGATCATGTCAAACCTCGAGTGACAGAAAGTCAGACAGCAGGTGGGTGGAAGATGAAGGAGGGAATGGCGTTTCTCACACAGTGGCACCTGTGCTTTGCCTCTCATAAGAGCAGCCCCTGCCTCAGTTGGGTAATCCACCTGCTTTAATATCTCTAGGATTCCGTTCTCACTTAGCAGGGCAAAAAAATAAAACGGGTCTAAGTCTGGGAAATCTGCACAGCCTGAGAGCTGTCCCACATTCCCCACCCAATCAGCAGATAGGAGCTGTGCTCAGCCAGCCTGCCATGCTAGCTGATAATTATTGTTGTATTAATTGGTGCTGTTCAGACTAGACAGAATGTAAAAGATCCCACTGTGTCCAATAATTAATGTTTTTCCCTCACTGCAATGTCATTAATAAGGGGTTCCTCCAAGAAACAAGTAATTGGATGGTTCAGCTTCATTAGGGTATTTTTAGATAAGGTTTGGTCTAGAGACATATAGGAAAGCTTATTATGTTTATTTAGACTGTATTATCTATTGCTAATGTGTTATACTGATTTTGTATCTTCCATATTCTCAGGGATTGCAACGATAAAAGGAATGCACAAATTATGATTTAAATGAACAGAAATACTGCATTTAATTTGGCTGTATTGAAAGGATGAACAAAATGCCATCTCAAAATAAATATCACCAGTATCCTATAAATCTCCTGTTCTCTCAGAGACATGCAAAGCTATTGTCACAGGAAGACAAAAGTCAGATTTTACTAATTAGAGATGAGCATAGTGGAGCGCTCTTGTTTTGGCAATTATCTGAACAGCTTTGGAAACTGGAATGTGTAAATCTGGGCTTGGAAATTACTTTGAAAAGAAGACTGAGGAGCTTTTTCAGGGGTATCATTTACATGGTCATGTATGACTTTATTATTCTGCAAAGATGCCTTGGGAATCTGACTCACATGAAAACTTGATATGCAAGTGAGCTAGAGACCAGGATGTGGCGGATTTACACAGGAAACATATATGGCTAGTCAAAACAGCTCTGTTTTACCACAAAGGAGCTTTGCACATGCTTGGCGAGGATTTTATGTGGGAGCTTATTCCTGAACACAGCACATGGCCAGTTTTTCACGAACCAAAGTTACTCTAGTTAAATTCTTTTTGGAGCAACTTAGCCAAACTGGTCCTGTTCACAGCTGCATCCTCCTTAATCTCATCACAAGACACAGATCTCCCACTAGGAAATAATAATCCACAGTTTAGTGTCTGTATTATACTTAGTGCAAACACAAGAGACCACATTCATCCCAAAGTAATTCTCTAAATATGAGAGATCTTGTTACAACGGGGATGCACTGGGCCCAGAGGGTGTCAGATAGTGAAATGGGCTCATCACGCCGTGCTAAATAAAAGCAAAGAAAAACATCATCAGGGAAACTACTCAGAGACTTAGATGAGTTCAGTCGATCCTAATTAAGTTATTGTGTTGGTCAGCATTTTCAGCGAGTTGTGCAAAGGATATTGAGCCAGAATCTCATCTCAAGTATTTACAGATCTAGAGCCATTCCATTAACATCTCACTGTGGCAAACAAAAAAAAGAATTTGCCTCCTCCCTCCCTGCCAGACACATCTTTGCCAAGAATGCTGCATATTGATAGTTCTGTGCAAACTGTTGCCATCAGTACTATTTTAAAAACAAGAATTCTTGTCAATAATATGCAGGGCTTGTCCAGACAAATGTCTAAACCTGTCACAGTAAGTTCACCTCACAGGGAATTGAGCTCAGCTCCAGGAAAGTCACCATGTCATAATTTTCTATCATAATGGGATGTGATTTTAGCTATTATATTTCATCGGTATAAATTGTCTTTAAAAAGGCACAGAATTTTTTTCCTGCCCATGGCCTGGCCCAGTGTCTCTGGACCGGTTTCTGCTGCAGGATAGCAGAGAGGAAATCACATGTAATTCTGCTGAAGTCAGGGGTGTTACACCAGCGCAAATCACAGCACAATAACGTCCTTGGTGTCCCGAGTTCCTCAATAAGATTCACAAAAGTAAATTCCATTAGCATGTGTAGAAATACGTCTTTCTCATAATGATATGACTATAAACTTCTGTACTTGAGAACGGTAGCAGAGAGACCCCTTGAAAGCCAGATATTGATAGCTTGCTTTATGTTTAAAGATGTCAACAGAATACAATGGTTCTCAGCATCCCTATTAGTTATCTTTAGTAAGAGAGAAGAAGATTTAAAGTAAGGGAATGAGGTTTGCAATGTAACAAGATAAAGTCATCTCCTGCAGTCTAGAGGATTTCTTTAATCTTATTTTTAGAGAAGAGCTGAGGAGCTTTTGCAAAACCAGCTTGTTTGGATTCAGCTCCTATTTTATCTCCTCCACGAAAGTTTAGAGTTGAAGGGAGAAACAGATAAAAGTTTTGAGCAAACTGAGGTGGTTTTACATTTCACTCATCAGCCTTCTTAATCTGGGCTTGCTTTCGTAAAACCAATCTTAATCCAGACTTCTCCTTATCCAGACTACCAGAACATGAGGGATGCTGCGGAATTTTGGAATTAAGAGACATTTTTTTATAAAGTTATATTGTCTTCTAGTTTGCATCTAGAAAATTGTTGAGCATTGTTTTTTTTTTTTCACTGACAGTAGAAGGGATCATAAGGCATCATTACTTCTAGCCATAAGTAAAAATATTTCATTTAGATTCTTTCACGAGGAATTTTCTCCTAATTAACTTTTCCCAAGGAAAATTTCAGCATTAGAAAAGGACCTCTGTTACTTCAGAGGATTTTTAAAATATTTCAACCAATATAAATACTTTGAATCCAAACAAGGAAGGTAATTTTCCATATTCAGAAACTAGTCTGCATTTTACTTTTCAGGCCCCCGATCTTAGTTGACAGAGAAGCTCCTCTGTATCCAGAGAGAGTTTATCTATCACTGTGGGAGGAGTGGGGATGAGAGAGAAAATACCTTCATTTTAGTCATATAGAATATAGTCAGGATTCTGTTTTTCCTTTTTCCAACATGATATAAAAGAATTTTCATTGAAGAACCTCTGCTAGGAACTTCTTGTGTGATGGAATCAGTTATCTGCTCTAAAATCAGCAACAGTCCAAACAACAGGGGGAAAAAATCTCTTCAGATTAAGTTTTTATAAGTTAACAATTTCTGATTAGCATTGCAGTGGTCCTCATGAACCTGATTCCAAGCTCCCAGAGCTGTCAAAGAGCTACCAAACTTCTACATTTCTCATTAGCCATTGCAGTAGCTAAATGGAGCATGAAAGTTGATACATTTTACTGCAGTCATTCACCATGGCCTTTGATCAAGGAAAACATTTCCCGTGCGTGTCCCCTCCTTCTCTTCGGGGAGAAGCAGGTAAATCAACACTCATCTTTCTGGATTGCCTTGCATTATCTGATTCATTCAAAACTGCCAAATATTTTTGTCTTGTCTCCAAAAACTTCTGGGGAGAAACGTTAAAGCCCTGAAGGACCTCGGGCCTTTTCCGAAAGCCTTGGCATTCTTAGCATTTGTTCCTACATCTCTAAAGTTCCTGCAGGCAAAGATTTACAATCTCTGTCCTTTGCCTGATATTGTTCAACAAGAAGGCTGCTGGAAGAACAAGAAAGACAGAGCGGTTTGAAATGCCAGGAGTTAGAAGGTTATACCTACTTGTACACCTCCCTGCTATCAGATACAGCATCTCACAGGTTTGTCAGCGCTCTGCTGCAGCGAGCATGTGGATTCACAGCTGGAATGCACTGCCTGGGTCAGGACAGGGTGTGCTTGGGTCCCTTATGGTCAAGGGACCCGGAGCTGCAAAGCCAGCCCTGACACACTTGCAGAGTGTTTGCATGTTTGCAGGCTTGGCTTGCAGGGCCAAACACAGCCGTGACAACCAAAATCGGCTGCAAGCAGCCCCGAAGGGTGTGATCCACCTGGATCTGACCACAGGGATTCAGAAGCTGCAGCCAGTGATTTGTAAAGAGGAGTAAAACCACAAACACCAGTAAGAACAGTAATTCAGCAGTCTGTTTGCTTAACAGCAAAGGTCAGTAGAGGCACACAGTAGCCTAGCTTAGGGTTCTGCCTTTTCCTGTTCAAAATTCCATGCCCTTAATTCTTCATGAAGCCATTACCTTCCATGCCAATGGACTAATCCAAATGTCAATCAAGCAAAACCAATCAAGCAAAAATTTAAAAAGCCAAAACTACTGAAATGATTTCTCACACAAAGATTTTTATTTTTTCTTAATTATTATTCCTCTTGCATACTGGGGATGCTCTCTAGCACTACCCACAGGGTGTGGGTAGCTGCACCAGCACAATCCTACATCACTCACTAAGGGCTCCAAACCCCAAAGCCTGTAAACAGGTAAACAGGTTTTTCTTTTCCCCCTGCTGTGTTGAGCTCCTGTGTTGGCTCAAGGAAAATGCATTTTGATTACCAAAGAAATACATGATTGTCCAGCAGTTCCTATTGTTTGTTGCAGCTTTAGCTGACAACCCTTCTATGGCTATCACCCAACCAGACTGATGGCTTTGAAAATTTGTTTAAAAACAAATCCTCCGTGCCTTGGGCAATCTGGACACCAACACCAACATTAAGAGAATGGAAAGAAACTTAGAAGGGAACATCCCTTGTGCAACTGCCAGCCCTTGAATTACTGGGAAGGCATTCCTACAAAAAGGGCCTCCAGTCAAGTTGGTGAATGGAAGAGCTGCCTCCAGAAAAATCAATTCGGTGTGGTAAGAACCCAGTGCCTCTGTTCTGGAGGCTTTCCTTCTTTGAAGCCAAAAAAATCAAATGAAGCTTCAAAACTTCATCTCATCTCTAAATTGTCATAAATCTTATTTGTTCTATGAAATGGAACAGGGTAGACTGAATGGGTAATCAATTGGCTGATATGCTCTGGAAGTCCTGCAGCTTCTGAGTACAAGGAAAATCCCCTCCCATGTCTCCAGAAGGCATTTTACTTTTTGCTTTGCTTGGGGTGCTCCCAGTTTTCACAGAGGGAGTATCGCAAGCTGACACTTGTGGAATAATTTTTATTTACACATTACTTGATTGGAAAACGAGCCAGGTTTATTGCAAGGAGACAGACAACACCAGGAGAAAAAAGAAAGCAGGGATAAACCCCACACTGATTGCAAACACAGTAAATGATACACAGGCACACACAACAAAAAGGAAATTGAAGAATGGAATCTGACCCTCCTTGAAATGTAGACTGTATATAGATTTACTTCTAAAAATAAACAGATGTTTCTGAGATTAGGGGGAACTACTGTGTAAAACCTCTGCTGGGTGCCTAATTTTTTAGATTCCACAGCCCACGGTTCCTAAAGTCCAAGTTTCAGAACTCTCTGTTCTCTAGTAAACTGTGAAACAGTCCAAAAGAGACCTAACTTCTTGCATCTCTCCAGTTCCTGATTTTTAGATTTAGTTCCCAGCATTATCAGAGATCATTTACTGGCATGAAACCCAGTAATCTGTCATCTCGTCCTGTAACGTTGCATAACATTATCCTTGGCAGTCCTGGAAAGAAGACAAGCCTATCTGATAAATAACACACGTTTCCTCCAGCAAGATATGCACAGTCAAATTCTTCAGGAGACATCAAACATGATTGCAGTCAATGCGTGTTGCTAGACTGATGAATTTTTTCTTTTATTTTTTGCAGAATAATTGCAGTGGGAAAAAAAAATACTGTAGAAGGAAACATGCGATATTTTACCTTTTCACCTGCATTTTGAAAGAAAAAGGTTGGAAGCCAAGGTCTTAAACCCCTTAGTGATTCACTGGTAAAGAGGGTTTAAAATACATTTTACCCATTTCACACATGTCCAGTGCCTGTGAGAGGCACTTCAGTGTAAATGTTGCATCTGCTGCTCAATTCTCAAGTACCCACTCAAGGCCATAAAAGTACTTGGTAAATTCTGATTATTTTTTTAAGTGATATTTCCAAATAAAGCATTATTGTAGTACCTTTCAACTACAATGCCTGTGTGGAAATGTTTCAATTAATAAAATTTAGGTTAGATTGATATGTCAAGGGGCTTGGGAGATAGCTGACGGGAAGGCTGCACCTTTGTGTTTATTCAATGCCTGATGTCACAGCAGCGACACATCTATATTTCTGTTTCTAGGAATCAAAAAGGCCTTATGGGTTCACACACGCTTGCAGGCATTGCAAAAATATTATATTTTTGTGTAATTGGAGTTGTAAGAAACATGCACTCAGTCTCATGCTGTGATGCGAAACTCCTGTTTTCCAAATTACCAGAAGTAGCAAAATGTGCTGATCCCATCTTTGGAAGAGAATTGAAAAATTCAGTCAGCCTTTCACAGTTTCCATATTTAGCATCTTTGAGAGCAGAATAGAAACCATACTTAGCCAGATGTATATATAAAAATGCATATACACACATGTATACATTTATACACACACACGCACACAAAAGAGGAGTTTTACTGTTTTGGTGAGCAGGCTTACTCCCCAAGTCTTGTGGGTTTTTTTTAATTAAATGAAACAAGTCAATTTGGGAGCTATCAAATGCAATTTAGTGTTTTTCACGCACCTCAGATGTGTGGTACTGCCTCCAAAGAGCATCAGCTATGCCTGGGAAATGTGTTTGTAATATTGATGCAACACTGCCCACTGTTGTAGTGGCTAATGAAGAGATAAAATCCTGCAAAAATGGAACTGTGAGTCTGTGATGCGTCTAGAGCAGGAAAAAGGGATACTTCTCTATTTAAAATATTTGCTCTTTACAGTAGCTGAAAAGGAACTGAGTGTTGCATCATTTATAGCTCTGTTGAATGCAACTGTTATTTTTATCTAAAGACTCTTTGATTAGTGGATGTTGTTATTAACACAGCTTCAGGGTAACAGAAGTATTTACTGATTTATATAGCTAAATTATTTCACTTCCTTATATATTTTTCTCTGAATAAGCTCTTTAGCTAGAACTATTCCACTGAAGATGAGACACCAGCTGAAAACTGGGTGGTCCTTAATATGCAGAATTAATAGAGCTACACATGTGAGCCAAAGACCACAAAAGTGTCTTCAAAACTCTTAAATTACTTCAAGGAGGTTTGGATCATACCAGGAATTCATGGATAGAACTTCATCTCAAATTATTTTAAAGACTTATTCACCCTCCTTTTTTTCTCCTAAGACTATTTGAAATCAGTATGTAGCTAAAAACAGAGCCAGAAAACAAACATTACAAGCAGGAGAGTGTTTGGGGTATTTAGAAACCAAAACATTGGTTTTAAATATATATGTACAAGTACAAAGAGCACCTGGGCACCTCCATGCTACAAGGCAGGTGTCTAATGGAAATTATAGCGTTGCTAATTTACTCTGAGGCTTCTTGTCTATTTATAGCCTTCAAAGTGCCTCCATTGCGAAGATGGGAGGCACCACGGTGTGATTCCCTTTTCATGTGCATTCCATAGGCAGTGCAAAATGATGTAATTGCTTGATTGTTCTTATTAGACTTTTACAATCTATATAAACATGTATGGCATGGTACATAAATCTAACAGGCATTAAGGCCTTTGTTTGAATTCACAAATGAATCCAACGCGGGGGTGGTGCCAGCGCTGGTTGTTGTCTCACCATGTGATTTCCACTCTCCTGCTGTACCTGGTGCTGTACAAGTCAGGGCAAAATGGGTGGGTGATGTTTTCAAAAGCCCAAAAGGCTGAAACAGATCCCCTTGCTCCCAGCATGCTGCCAGAAAACAGCAATTAACTTTGTAGGGTTCCTGAAGTGTGGGAGATCCTGGAGATGTGGCCTGTGTTGATGTAAACAACCTCCCATCACTGAGGAGCAGGATGTGCTTGCTATTTGAATTATTTAGGAGCTTGTTGTGTGAATTATAAAGCAGCACTCTGCAATATGAAGCCTAATATTGTATGATCTCCAGTTGATTAGGCAGGCTGGCAGGATTACCCACAAAGGTTAGGATGAAAAAATACAAAATCTGGCAATTTGTGTGCAGAGCTGGAGTTTCAAGTCATATGCAACAAAAGGTGGGGAAAAGAAGCTTTCTTCTCTTAGTTTTTCTTCCAAAAACACCAGACTGCTTTACTTTTCACACACAACTTCAAAAAGAGGTTTGTCGAGATATCCAAGAGTGACAGAGGAAGTGACTCATTCACAGAACTTAAGCAGCCCCAATATTTTAATTGGTTTTAGCAAGTATTTGTGCAGCAAGAAGTTTACTTGAGGAAAAGAATGGCAAAGTACTGCATGTGGCAAGGACTGAGGAGGAAGAAGAAGCAAAGCATGTTGGATTTTCACAGGAGGAAACCATCAGGCCTGAAGGTAGTGAACAATAAGTTAGAAAGAGCATAAAAGAAAGAAGGAAAAAAAGCACAAAGGGAGAATAGGAAAAGGAGTAAATCTAAGACAAGATGCAGAGGAAGGCTGAAAAAAGAAAATATGATGAAGTCAAAAACAAAACAATATTTTCAAAGGAACTGAGAGTTACCCATAAGGTCTCACAAAGCTTATGCAAGTTCCTGCTTATTCCTTCTTTCTCACTGCTTCACTTGGTCTGTGCTTCTGGCCATCACTTCTAACAAAAAAAGTGGGATTATTGGCTCACTGTAAACATAATTAGCAGATTTAATGCTTTTGCCACCACAGGGAAGAACAAGAAATCTCTGAGCTTTTTTGACTGGTCATTCAGTGAAGCACAGGAATGAAATCTATCAGTCTTTTGGAAGGTGGATGAGAGGCTGGACACGAGCTGGAAGTGGGCTGCACCCAAAGCACCGTGGGCAGCAGGGCAAGGCAGAGCCCACCTGGATCCTGTGTCCAGCTTTGGTGGTCATCAGCACAGGAGGGACTCAGACCTGCTGCAGTGGGGCCACAGGAGACCACCAAGATGATCAGAGGGGTGGAGCACATCCCCTGTGAGGAAAGGCTGAGAAAATTGGGATTTTTCAGCCTGGAAAACAGAAATCTCCAGGGTAATCCAATGGCCTTCCAGTATCTGAAGGAAGCCTACAAGAAAGACAGAGATTTTTGCAAGAGCATGTAGTAACAGGACATAATGGAAAGGGTTTACACTGGAGGAGAGCAGGTTTAGAAGGAAGAGATTAGGAAATTTAGGAAGAAATTATTTCCTGTGGGGGTAGTGAGACCATAGCACAGGTTTTCCAGAGAAGCTGTGGATGCCCCATCCTTGAAGGTGTCCAAGGCCAGGCTGGATAGGG
The DNA here is from genome assembly GCA_013400315.1 of Bombycilla garrulus. Lineage (NCBI taxonomy): Eukaryota > Metazoa > Chordata > Aves > Passeriformes > Bombycillidae > Bombycilla > Bombycilla garrulus. The sequence continues at coordinate 873,507 of VXBU01012155.1, forward strand.
CTTGGAGAAACCTGGAATAGTGAAAGGTGTCCCTGCTATGGCAGGGAGTGGAAATAGATCATTTCTTAAGATCTGTATGTCCCTTTAGGATATTGGCTTCCACGTAATGATCTGCTGGGTCCCAGCAAAGTCTAGAGAAGGAGGGAATAAATTAGTGCTTCCTGGAAAAACCAGATGTTTTTCTTTGTGATTGATATTTTTTTGTCAAGCCAGACAGTGAAGAACAGTGGCAAAGCAACAAAATTCCTCAACATTGCTGAGGGGAGCCGTACAGACCTGTGGAAGTTGGTACACCGGCCACAGCACAAGTGTGCACGTTCACAGAATCACAGAATCACAGAATCACAGAATCACAGAATCACAGAATCACATCCTAAGTTGAAAGGGACCCACAAGGATCATCAAATTCAACTCTTGGCTCTGCACAGGACCTGTGAGCAAAGGAGACAACTTTCTGTCAGACCAGAGCAAACCCTGTATATCCTGCAAACAAATCTGGCTTCTTTACCCCGAGCCAGATTCAGCACCTTTTCTGCACCTACAACCCACTAAAGTCAACCTTCAAACAAATTCTCCTTTTAAAGCTGGGAACAGCCTCACATCATCCTTCATAACCAGCACAGGCTGAGCAATGCAGCCAGGCAGTTATATGGCTTTTAGTCTCACCCCAAAATACCGGAGGTTTGCGTTTCCATGGGGTGTGCCAGGCCAGGTGCTCGGGGCTGGTCCCATGGGCCCTCAGGGCACGCTGGTGACAGCTGCCCCTCTGCCATCAAGTAGCACCAGGCCTTAAACTTGACACATCAAGACTTTCCTGATAATACTTTATATGACCAAACCCAGAGGGTGCTAGGATGTCCCCTGTCCATGTTGGAGAGTCGGGGTCGTGTTGAGACCAGACCCCGAATCCAGCCCGCACCAGCTGCAGGCCACCCGTGCCTCACCTCAGCAGGAAGAGGGGAGAACCAACCTGCTCTTGTTTTCCTCTGCACTCCAAAATGTATCCATCCTATAATTTCTGAAGAAGGAAATTGCAAATGTCAGCGCCTTATCTTTGCTCAGCAAACACTTCACCGAACGCAGCCCCGTGTTTACGGAGCGCTAATCTCGGCGCCAGCGATGGGGATTGAGGCGCCTTCAATCTGGGACTGCTGGCATTAGGAAAGGGACAACAAAGTACAGCAGGAGAGCACAGAACTGCACTAATTTATAACGCTGTGCAACATCCAGCAGCCTTAGATTAACGTGGTGTAAATTATTACATGCTACTCCTTTCGTGTGTGCATGGGGTTGTTTTTTCTTTTTTCCCAGCAATTATTTATTTTTCTCTGTTTCCCACTGTTCTGAATGCAGTTATTGACAAGTAACAAGGTACGGATTGTTATTGCTTTTTTTTTTTGTCATAAATCCCTGTAGACATTTACTTAACATGAATTAAATCACAATCATGTGTCATTTATTTTGCATAAAATGAGACATAAGTAGTCTTAATCATATAGCTGTAGAAAGAACAAGCACACCATTGTTTCCCATATTTGAACAATAATTCTATATTTAAACTTAAATATTATAATTAGCAGCTTTGTTTGCCTTGCTTAGAAGTAAGATAGGTAAGATTGACACCTCACTTTTGACACCAGACATTAGATTTAATAAGCATAATTTTCATTTATTTGAGTCTAGACTGATTTTTTATCAATGTATTTATTGTAGAAAGCAAATGTACATAAATGAAGTTGGCATATTTATGAAGAAAGCTGAAATGACTTTTATGTGTTGCTTTGTCCAACTGATAAAATACCTACTGGCATGAAAATACCTATAACAGGAGCTGAAATCACACCAAACTGTAATTGACATGTGATTTTAAAAAATGCTCAAAGTAATAATATACTATCTCGTAAGTAAAGATTCTTCTGTTCACTCTTTATCCATTTCCAAGAATCTTTTTGTCATGTAAATTTGCATTGATTAGTTTTTAATTTGACTTTCTAAAAATGTGCTCTGAATACTTAATTCCAGTAAAACTACATTTTTCCCCCGCTAATATTAATAACAATAATTGTGGCCCACAAATGGAGAGCCTTAATGGATATTTTTTTTAATACACACAAACTTCAGCTGCTTCAAGGATCTTTCATTTTGCTGTTACCTATTTAAGACCCAACCCTTCTCTGTTTATGCAAGCAAACCCTGGTGGTTGCTGAACCAAAAATCACAGTGTGACACGCAAATAAGTGAGAATTTTGTCAAAAGCACCCTCTGTGAGGATGAATTCACTGTAAAGCTGATGAAAGAAAGCCTTTTCTGCCACAGAGATCCTACTCTGGGACAGCAAGGACCAGGGAATAGTGGAGAAGGGCATTTCCTCAGTCAGGGGCAAAAGCTGATGGGGCGCAGCTGCTCCTCCAGAAAAAGTGAACCTGAAATCCAGGTGATTTCCAAAGCCTGGAACTGATTTCCAAACCCATCACCCACGGTAAGGGGATGCCAGGGCAAAAGGGAGCTCTTTAGGTGCAAATGAAATCACTGACGGCAGAGTGTGCTTCTAAAATTGACAATAAATCCGGGGAGAGGAACTCTGCTGTCCGACAAGAGAGACAAGCAACAAAAAAATTAAATAAAAAGAGGTAAACTTTAAGTCTCTGCAAGGGGAATGAAAAGAGGTAAAATGAATTGAAACATTACCAAATAATAGAAGTACAGGTATTTGCACAAAGTTGGAAGTTTTCTCCAACAACACCTTAAAAATACAGGTATTTATTATTATTATTATTATTTCTGCTTAAGATGTTAAAAGATATTTCACAGAGAATACTAGTTTTTGATGTATTTTTAAAAATCAGGTTAGACAATTAATTTTCTCTCTCTGGACATCCAAAACCACGTGTATTTTTATAAAATTATATTCATAGCTGTATATTTTATTGTTCATACATTACTTTTGAAGCAAGCTTTTAATTTCTTTCCTCCTTTAAAGCAAAAGCATATCAAATATTAAAGTATAGGCAAAAAAACAAATTATGTTTGAAATAATCTAAAGATTAAACTTTTTTTTTTTTTAGCTGATTGTATTATTTGAACAATAATATTTTCAAAAAAATTATTCATCTGCCTGATGAAAGAAAGTACCTGATACATATTTTTATTCAAATATTACTCCCGTGGAATACTGGCAACATTTTATGTTTCAGCCTAAGCTACAAATTCCTTCAGAACAAATCAAATGTCTTTAAAGAATATTTCTGTTTGAAAAGGAATTAAGCTTTCCTGAAAGAATTTTAAAGGTTGTGATATTCGCAGTCTGATAAAGCAGCACCTTTAATGAAATTCTAATTAGCAATTTCATGCACTTTGCTATTAGTCATATCAGATTAGTGCACATTTTCACAGCCTTCCTTTAATTAAGTGCACTTATTCCAAGTTTCAAACACTTTCCTTATAAGATGAAAACTGTGCTGAAATGTTATTTAGTAAACAGCAGACGTGTGAAAGTAAAGGTGCGTCTCCCTGCGCTGATGGACGTTTTTAAACTGCCCACAGATGCACACGGTTCTGCTGCCTGCCAGCTGCCTCGGGGGCTTTGTTTTCTGGGTTTTGTTTGTGTGCATTCTGCACGTGCCTTTAAAAAGTGCAAAGGGATGGAGCCCAGTTTTTTTCAAAGGGCTCCGAAGGTGTTCAGAAGTTTTTAGTGGCTGCCTCGTGCGAGCAGTTCAGGTAATAAAAACAAAACTTGTGTTTGGCAAATTTCTGAGAGTCCAGACTGCAGCACCCGTGTTTGCTTGCCCAGATATTCCCTTCTGTCACATTCCCCTGCGCTGCTGCAGCAGAGGCTCTTGCTGTAAATCCAGCACGTTGGACCCATTATTTTACCCACCTGAATCATCAGCAAAATTCCCACACACTTTAGTGGGAATAGGTTAGGCCTTATCTTTCATAAAGGATATTGCATTGCAAAGGCAAGTACTTCTAAAATACTGTACATAGCACTCATCTCCCTGCAAGCTGATTAACTTGTGGTCAGCATTGTAAAAGGTGAGAGATTACCAACACCGCATTAATTCACAGAACACCTTGTTTTGCATGATAGGAGCAACACTGGGAGTGATTTAACATACATAATGATAAGCAAGTCTATTATGTGCCAGAAGATAAAGAATATAACGTGTTTCTTCCCCTTTCTGCAATGTGTAGCTGTAAAAACACCAATGTGATAATTTTTCATGGTTTTCATATTAGGAAGGTTTTCATATATACGAAGGTTTTCTCATCCCAGAGCAGAGTATTTTGTTTTGTTTTTAAATGCTCCTTCCCAAGCTCTGCTCCTCGGGTCTGTCATGTTCCAGGATTTCCATTTTATTGTATTAGGTAATTGCACATGTTTTTAAACACGTTCTCTTGCTGATGTCATTCATTTAGACTGTAACATTTCTGACATTTTTAGGTAGTCCCCCAGGCCTCATAGCCCTCTTAGCAGGGTCCTTTCAGTGAGGGGTGTTTGCTTTATGATTACTGACTGACATCTCAATAACTTGGAACATATTGAGCAGTGCATGTCTAGTGAGCAGCTTTTTTAAATGCATGGTCCACTTTGTCAAGTCATGTGCGAGCCATAATTTAGGCTAATAATTACCAGACATGAATGCTATGAAACATTGATGTCTACACTTTTTTTTCCCCTCTAAGTACTGAATTTTAATACATCAGAAAAGGTTTTCCTAAGGCCAAGATAAGCCCCCCAAAAAGCTCATATGGAAGCACTTTAAAAGTGATAAATGATTTGGAATCTGCACTGTCTACTGATGTGCGTCTCAGGAAAGAAAATTAGAGCTAACAGGTGTTAGATAGGGAATGGTGAAGCATTTTAATAGAATTGTCAAAATGTTTGTCCCAGTCGCTGACACTAATGCATGCAATGAGAAATGTAATGCTGCACTGCCATTAAATGATTACTTGTTTAAATTTCAAGTCGATGGCAGGAAATCCTAACTTTGTCCACTACTTCTCTGCACAGGCCATCCCTCCTGTGCTTTCCTCTATGATTTGCATCAAAGTGTAATGGTTATATGGCTCACGTCTGCATGCTTTAAATAATCCATGCCTGTCAAATTTCATTTTTTCCTCTCAGATCAGAGCCATCATAACCCCTTCTCCGCCAGCCTTGAAGTCACTACAAATATATTTGTACATTTTGGGGGAAATAATTTAAATACTCTGAGTTAAGGGGTAATTAATCTTTGAATTATTTTCTTGCTTCAAATGTATTTACTAAGTAATCTGCATGAACTTGTAATTATTATGTATTTGTGAGGTATTTTCCATGTAATCACAAGGTATTTACATGGTCATATGAATCCTGTAAATTATAATGATGCTGGGGGAAGGGGTACGAGGAGAGGAGCTCTGCTGTCTACGCTAAAAAGCTTTTCCAGAAATCTTTGGAATTCTCCTCAGTGAGGTAGCCTGAAAAGGCAGGAAAAGCACGTCCTTTGGAGATTACTGTGATTTCTGCCAACAAAAGAGATTCAATATCCACGTACAGTTCAGCTGGGTGAAGGGGGAGAGAGGAGTGCAGATAGTGACTTTTTTTTTTATCTCTTGTTTTAATAGTAAACCATTAATTCAAAAGTTGCTGTTATTTTTCAGAGAAGCCATGTCAGTTTACAGACTGCTGAAAGCTCAGCATCCATTCATGCTTCAAAGACAAAAGGGAGATTTCTCTGTCTAATCTTTGCAGAAGCCTAAATAGGATGTAGCCTGTAGTCAGAGCATCTCTGGCTGTAATCTTGTCAGAGCTCAGCACACATGCACAGGCGTGTTCGCACACACACACACAGCTTTACAGCCACAGCATTAATAAAGCCATTTCTCCAGCATGGTGAAAGCAAGGGAGCAGGCTGGGTGTATTTTGGAATATTTGAGAGACAGTAAACAGATATTTGGACAAATGAACTGATTCTGAGTGAGCGCTACAGTGGGTCAGATTAGAAATGTGGGTGGAAGAGCCTTGGATATCCAGTCACAGGGGAGATGTCCTGTGCTAGGAGAGCAGGGCTGTTTCATCCCTAACTGGCATCTTATCTCTCCGTAGAGCCTGTGGTTAAAAGCCAGTGCCTTTTTGGAAGCTTTTCCTCACAGATGAGATATAAAAGCAACGCCTGCCTAACCACTTATATACATTAATAATCCTGCAGTGCTTTCCAAGAGAGGAAATATTAACCCAGGCACCACAACAATATTCTGCTTGCTTATAACCCTCATACAATTTAAATTCAATCTGGTGTAATGTTATTTTTGACTTCCTGACCCAAATCTGTGTGTGTATGTGTCTGTGTGTGTGTGTGTAGCTCTGAGCTGTTAAGCAGATGATTGCTCCAGTCCAACAGTAAATCCATCTCTCTGGTGCCTTGGAAGAGGTTTCTTAGGCTGTGTTTCAGTGGGCCTGTCCTGGAGAGTGTGCTGTGTGTAAAACCTTTGGCTGAACACGGCACAGCTTCCACAGGGCCATTTTCACGGCACACACACATCCTTAGCTTCCTTTGGCTGCCTCACTGCCAGAGCCCGCAGATGGAGAAAGGCTCTCAAATCCCTCTGTTGGTAAAAAGGCGAAAGTGCTCCAGCAATATTTTCCTCTCCTTTTCTGTCTGCCCACAGCTCCCTTAGACAGTGTCCAGCGTGTGTGCAACAGCAAAGTGCATTGCTCTGAGCATCAGAGCCAGGAAATTCACTCTCGTTTCACAAACAAATCCCTGGGACCTGAAAGGACAGGCACTGTCTGGGCTCCCATCCTGTCCAGATTGTCCCCCTGTGACGGGGACTGTCGCCTGCTGTAGCTGCACCATTGCAGAGGGGCAGCCCCTCAGAGCCTGCCTCTGCAAATTATCAGAGCCAAAGTAGCTGCTGAAAATTCCAGGTGAAAAAAACAACGCACAAAAACCTGCCAGCTCACTGGCAGCTGCAAAAACCCTGATGCTATGCACACAAATTTCTGCTCCTGACTGTCCTAACAAGAAGCCATAAGAGGTTTTTAATGACACATATTTTAAACTGCAATGCTGAGCTTGTATATTTTATTTCAGTACCATTAGCGCAGGTTCTATCTTTTAGGAACTTTTTTTTGTGTGGTATTTGAAGCCAGTAATTTTTTAAGGTTATTTTTCCTTCCTCTTCATTCCAAAAGCGTAGATCTTGATACAAAAAAACCGTAGAAATGAGCCTAGACAGAGTCAGATTTCAGATGCCTCAAACCCACTGATGTGAAGATCCACTGGTGATCCATAGTGAGAGAAGTTTGGTGTATGTATTCTCTCCTGTCTGTAATTTTTGCTCATCTCTGTTGCTAAAATTAATTCAAGTTAATAGTCTTTTCAGTATCCTACTCACCTCTGTTGTCACAACCCTCTCACCTACCCAAGGCTTATTCCTGTCTAAATAAAAAATTCCGTGTAATGAATGGTCAAATATCAAAGAGGGGGCTGTTTGGGCACCTTTTCTAAGAAACAGCAATTCAAGCTGGAATGAGTCAGAGAAGGATTGCTAAGATGATTCTTGCACATGGAGCACGTCTTGTGAAAGAAGATGAAAGTTTTCTTACTTGCTCAGCTTTGGAAAAAAATGTGCCTGAAGTACTGCAGGATGAGCTAGACTGCAATGTTTAAAGATTGAAAGAAATTCGTATAAAACCAGTCACGAATAAATAAGTGGAGGATTAGAATTGGAAGCACCTTGCTCCAAAAGGATCAAGGATCTGTAGCAATCTAGAAATTATTGGTTGCAAGGAAAGGCAATCACTTTTCACAGTGAGCTTTAATGCACTGGGAAGCAATGAAGCAATTGATCCCCAGTGCAGGGGACACCTTTTCCTGTGCTGAGGAGTTACAAAGGCTGCATAGAAGTAAACAACACAACAATCTGCTCCATGAGTCCCCTGATGTCCCGTGTGACCAGGACTAGAGGCAGACACCTCGGTTTGCAGCTCTTCCCAGAGCTGGTGTGGAGCACACACTGATTGATTTCCCCGTTCTTGCTGCAATGCAGGATCATCCTCCCAACCCTTTCTGGAAGACAGGACTGTTGGATGACAGTGAGAAACCATCGTGCCTCTGAAAGATCCATCTCAGTGGGACTGGGGGAGATAATTGTGCTGGAGGACACCAAGATTTTGCTGCTAAAGAAGCAGATGAAGCCTTGCTTTCATTTCTGCTCCAGAACCAATTCAAAACTTTGGAATGCTTGCTCCACAAACACAGAGAGGGAGGAATGAGTGCACAGGGAATAGAAGATTTAAACACTGGTCAGTTCATTACTCTTGTTAGAGTTTTGACCTTATCCTTTACATTTCAATGCATAGTACACATTTGTTGAACAAAATGCCTTTAGGAAATCAAAATGCTTTTGAGTCAAAAAGGTTTTCTAGAAATGTTCCAATCATAGACTTCACAGTGGCTGTGTAAATTACATCTGTGAAGCTTTTACCTTGGAAGGAAATAGTCTATTGTGAAATAAAATTGTTACCTTTGACCTTCTCCCCTTGTATCCTGCTCTAACAGGAGGGTGTTTTTACACAGGCTTGTCCTTTCCCGTGGGAGCTGGTATGGATATGGATAATGGCTGGACTGTGATGACACCCTGCACCTCCCTCTATCAAAGCACAGTTACATGAATCCCTCTCAAATTGTGCTGGGGGCCATGTCAAATATCCCTGGTCAAGTGAAAAAAAAAAAATTAAATAAACACCAAAAAAAACCAAGGGTGTGGAAAGATCAAAAGATCACTTGCCCAAAGTCCAAATGCATTCTCCATCCACTGAGCATCAGCGTCCAAGTGTAACTTTCAGACCTTCCCACAACTGACCCTATGTCTCTGACCTTCAGGCTAAAGTTTATAAGGAGAATCATCAGCAGGACTGAAAGAAGGAGGAACAGTGTCAGGAAAAGCTCTTCTGCCTCCAGTGGGAGTGGGAGCACACAGACCAGCTCTGTTTAGCTATCAACCCACCAGGACCGCCCCAATGGCCTGTCACAGGCAGCTTGCCCCTCCACTGGCAGGCAGCACTGGTGTGAGTTCCAGTCTCATAGGTGCTTTTTCCACTGAAAACAGCCCTGGCAGTGAATTTCTAGTTAACTAGAGCCCGTCTGATCCAGGAACCCCTACAGCTGCTGATGGGGTCAACTGGGAACATTTCTGAAGGTCTGTCCCTCCCTGTGAACTGATGAGATGTGGGGGGGTTTATTCACAGGGAAAACTAAACTCGGTTGGATGAGTGAAAGAAAAGGTGATTAAGTGTGGCGAGACATCCTTCCACAGACAGGCAGCTCATCAGGGAAACTCTGTGACCTCAGAGGCCATGAGAATATATCAGAGGTGTCTCCGCTTGTGGAGGAGAAGACACGGACTGGGACGATCTTCAGCTGATGCAGGAGGAGCTCTGGCAGTTTGTGTTGGCTCGGGAACGCTCCCCTGATCCCCCTGGAGCAGCAGCAGCGCTGCTCCCTCCGTGGAGCTGAACAATCTCTCTCTCAGCAGCTCCGAGCCAGGCCTGCAGCCTGTCCTGACCCCGGGATCGCTCCCGCGCCGGCAGCGCAGCCTCCCCGGGCTCAGCCCAGGAACGCGCGCATGAGCCTCACTTGAAAGAAACATTTCACCCAGACAATATTTCTTGCTTGAAGCAGCCTTTCTCCCCACAGCATTGCCACTTGCCCAGCATGGGAATGCTTTTCATTAAAAGCAAAACACATATTTTCTATCGGCGCGAGCCCACGCTCTTTGTGCCATTCATCATTATGCATACCTAATATATTCTGCAAACCCCCAATTCTCCTGCTTTCTGCCTTTTGAGGCATTTCTGAAATCAAATGAAAATATTACACCCCTGTTTGCTTTAAAACATGTATTTTTTCCAAAGCAAATGCATTCTGTGTTTTAAGTAAGATACCACCACGTATTTATGGGAGTTTAATAAGTTCTTCCATTAATAACATAGACAAACTAATTTACCAGAACGTGTCTGTTTTAAACTTTGGGAACAAAGAGTGGGAGTATGAAAATCAATCTTTCCTTTGTACTTGAGCCACTGACCCATTAAAGCTTTGAAGATCATTTCTTTAAGAAATTGTGAGGAGTTATTTAACTACAAACAGCAGCTACCTTCCCATTCCAGCTGCGTAATCAACCGTAATAAATTAGAGGAGGAAAAATAAAGGTTCACTCAATTTTTTTTTTTATAACTAAAATTCTTAATAGTACTTTGACAAATAGGCCCAGAACAGAAAGAAACCCTCATTCTTCCTGAAACTGCTGTTTAGCACAAGCTAAAACACTGCTTAAAAGATATTTATTTTTTCTTTAATTAAGCCTCAAAAATGTTCTTAGTTGCCCAGGCTTAATTATTTAACTCAAATTAATTGTAAAAGTTACCCATCACTAGAAAAAGTTAGCAAATCTGCGAACTACAGCATTGGTAATGGTTGCATGTAAAAAAACATACATACAGCAACTCCTTTTTTGCTTGAAAAATGAACTCCTGATGGTATTATTTATTTTTAGTTATCATTATTGACTATTTCCCCATTTAACGCTGATAATATGCTCAGTTATGTAAGAGTGGAAGTTTAAAATAAACTTCATCTTAAACTGCTTCAGTAATCCACATGCTAAACAGTCATAACGATGTTCCAGTTATCAGAAACTCCAATGGAAAAAATCTGTGTGGATCACTAAAACCCATTTGCAAAAGGCAGAAACATACCAGCCTTTAAAAAAAATCTAACGTATGGATAATGCACATTTTTTAAAATACCTCTTTTGATTCAGTTTTGATGGACTGTACTTATGATGAATACACAACTGTTTTCAAAGTCTTCAGATAAACTGAAATAGCATTTGTATCTTGCTGGAAGAGTTTGGTGCTCGGTGACAGGGGATAGGAGATTGACCCTGTAGCATTTCCCAATTCAAAGGCCAAAAAACCACATCAAAGGGGTAAAAATTCAGAGTTTTTTAGTACTTTCTGCTTTTCTAAAGTGTTGTTGCTAAATCTACCAGGGCTTTTACCCTTTCCAAACAAGGACATCAGAAGTTCCTTCTTCTGCCCACACAAGATGTGCAGGAAAAGAGAGCTTAATAAACACTTTGCCATTTTATAATATAGGATATACTGCAATTCACATTTCCAGAGATGTTTTGGCACAAAATGTGGTGTAGTTTATACCAGGGAGTTCAGCCACTGTGCCAGACAGTCACCGCCCACACAGTGCAGGGACTGGTAACTCACTGCTTATTCATCTGCACAAGACTGGGGACATCTCTAGACAACCCTGCAGTCATCTGCTGCCTTTTCCTGCCCCCAATGATCCCAAACATTTAGATTCAGCTGACATATTGGGTAATATTTTGCACTTATATACTTCAGTCAATTTTATTCCAATTAGTGCTTGATTTCTGGTTTCATATATACAAAGATATGTATTTCAGGACATTTGTATTTGCTCATCAAACAGATCTGTTTATTAGTCTGAGAGATGCTCCGTCCAGCTACATCAATTTGCAAGTCCTCAGAAGATTATTCTTTGTAGAAGTATCCAAAAGGCATATTCTGAGTAGGTGCTAACACTTCATGTGGATCAAGGTCCAAGTTCCAAGGTCCAGCTCCTTGGGGATATTTAGAGAAGTATATTTTATTGATTGAAGGATTAAGTTGCTTTGAGGATCTGATCTGAGATCCTCAGCTTCACAGACTTCACAGAAATGATGCCATTTATTATTGCCATGGGTCAAGTTCTTGCCTCCAGGGCCGGCTTTGACCAGCTCGGTGTTCCCTGTCTAGGTTGTTCTAAAACTGCCCAAATTATGCAAACCTTTTCATGAAGGCCAACCACACCTGGAATTCTCATGAGAACAGCTTTTCCCTGAGCATTTCACTGATTTATCTTATTGGGGCTGGTTGAACATATCTGCTGGAATCTTATTAATTATTAATTTTTTTACTGCTTTTGGCTAAACGAGCCTCTTGAACTTGGTTAAAAGAGTCTGGGCACAAAATATTCAGACAACAGGTTGCCTGGGAACTCTTCACTTTCTCCTGTTTGCTACTCATTATTCATGATACACTCATCAGTTACCTTGGAGCAGGTGTCCATCACACAGGTAGTGAGCACCATCTTCAGCAGGAGCCCCTGTTTTTTCACCAAAACCCAGATGAATACTCAACAACTTATTTAAACACACATCTGAGTCCTTCTCGTAGCAAACCACACACCTGTGGGCTGACATTCTTCAAACAGGTAACAGCAAAGACAAAGACAAACCCATTTTCACCATTCCAATAAGATAATAATTACTTGTAGCTAAGGAAAATTGAGGATTCCCAGTGTTGCCAGAAATAAGTGTCCTGATTACCCAGCCCTCAGACACAGCTTGTTCTAATTCATTCTGTTTCAAAACTGTGAACAAATCTGTATTTTTTAAATCTGTTTTGTTCCACTTTCTCAAAAATCTAGAAAGGTTTTCTCCCCAAGGGAGAAATCTTAGTGTAGCCAGATGCTGAAAATGGGAAAAGGTTCATTCCGTGAAGTTCAGAACTTCAAAACTGCACCTGGAATATTTCTTCCCCCCATTAATACTGGAGATGGGAAAGTGCCAGAAAAGGCATAAAATATGGTGGACAGAAGTTTTAAAAGCACCTAAGCCACTGAAGAGCTCTTGGCCCCTGGACACACAAACCTGAATCTCTAAGATGCTTCTGAATAAAAGGCCATGGTAGAAATATCATGGAGAAATACCAATCTCCATTACTGGCAAATTAATCATATGCTAAAAAAAATTACCTTTAGGGCTCCTTTCTTTTCAAATCAGTGTAATTTCTCTTGGAGTATCCATCTGATTTAGCTGTAGTGCAGTTCATAACATCATTAGAACAACACATTTTTGTGTCAATTAACAATGTACTGCAAGGTCTGCCCTTGCAACTATGTCAACATATTCTTCACCACTGGAGATCATGAAATACAGACAGCAATAGTGTTAAAAAACAAGCTTTTAGATCCATTTTACTTTGTTGCAACACTGCTTTGCAGATACTGAATTAGAGCCCATTTAAACCATTCAAGCATATAATCAAATTTCAGTAATGAGTTATTAATTAAGCAGGGGCATCCAATTCTGTGCTAACTGCCTCATAAACAATCGACAGGAGATTTGTGAATTTTGACTTCCTGACACTATTAAACAAATCAATATTAGGTTTCAGACACAGCAATTCAGACAGTTTTCCCTGTTATTTGGCAATCGTCTGCCTGGAATACTAATGAAAGAATTAAGAGCTGTAGATTTTGCATGTGTTCCATCAAAAAGATCCTTATCTGTGGGGAATTGGGGCCTGATTTGCATGGCAGAAGACTTTGCTTTTGTAGGTACAATTTTTCTCAATATGTCACTCATTAGTATTTATAAACTACAGAGCAGTGAAGCCTTCAGCCCCTATTCATAATGAACAGTCATATCCCTGCTGGAGACACAACTGAACAAAGCTGTTTATTTATTTATTTAGTGGTCCTTTCCCTTTTGTAGCTAACCTAACCTGCAGAAAACTTGGGTCTAAGGAGAGCTCTGAGCAACTTATAGTTCATTTAATTTTTTTTAAGGGATGTAAGCATGTGTATATCTATATACATCTATATCCATGAATGTATGTTCACAATTATTTGAATAGCAATTAGCTGTGTAAGCAACACCTCTGTTTACACGCAGCAATTCACTGCCTAAAAAACCACCTTCAAAAATTTTCTCAATCTTTCATAGATTTCTTTTTAATTTCTCTCTCCCTGCTGTCAAAATGAATTCAGGCCCCAGTTCAGGCAGGCTCTGCAGCTAAGCAGGGTTTTGCTGAATGGGGGATTAATGCTGTGCAAAGTGCTGGGTTCACAGGGCTGCAGGATGGAGTCCAGAGAGCAGCACAATGCTGCTGCCTCCTCCTCCGGCCGCCCTTTGCTGCTGTCACCGAGTTGAACTTCACCTAGGGATAAGTGAGTGTTTAGTTTTCATAATCACATGGTCTTTGGCCCCTTAATGAAGAAGACAGCGGGGGCTACCAGCACCTGTTGAGGTAACGGCTTTTGTAAGGAGGATTATCTGGCTGCCCAGGACTGGGCTGAGGCGGCACGTGGCCAGTTCTCGGGGTGCTCTGGATATGCTTATCCCAGTGTTTTGGATGGTTTTGCTGGAAATTTCTGGCTGCTCTCTCCAGAATCAGCTGAAGCAAAAGTATGGCCAAAGCCCTGACCTAAAATTTCTCCTCCACTTATAACTGTGCTTGAATGTTCTGCATAAATTCTGGCTTAGAGACTCTACAGGAGGCTCTTTTCTCACATTAGTTTACTGTTTCACAGGGTGTATTTACATTTTCTCCATCTCCAGTCCCAGATGCAAGAAAAATGCACAAAGGTATATCAGACTTAAAATGAAGTTAATATTTTTTATACACACCTCATTTCTAACACTAAAACAGTCTCCTGCCAGCAGAAACGCTGAATCTTGTTTGGTTAGCAAAACTTGTGCTGTATTTACATGAACGAGTATCCAACAATTTAAAGGATAAAAGCCTCCCTAGCACAGAAATCAGTGTGAAAATAGGTCAGAGACCAAGCCTTTGGAAAACAACATTGGCGGGTGATGATAAAAGTACCGTGGAGTGATCAGTTCCAAAGTGGGTCAGGATTCTGTCTGCAGGAACAACACTCCTGCTTTATTTCTCCTGCAGAGTACTAATGTGCAAGCTACATCCCAGGACCCCCTTCTTCTGCAGGCAGAGGAGAAACAGTTGCCCCCGCCCCAAATAGCTCCCAGTCAAAACTACAAATAAATTATAGTGGATGCACAGAGTCAGAAAATGCTATCAGAGGACAACGCAAGGAAATTAATCTGACTACTAAATGGCGGGGAGAATGTAGGGCTGAATGCGTCTGAGTTTTATTTTGCTTTTCTACCAGCCTCTCTCCCATTATTTCCTTCTCTCTAGGATCTTAAGACATCTAACTCATTAAAAATCTTCTTTTTAATTATCTGCCAGGGAAAAAATTAGCATAATTAAGGACATTGAAATTTAGATTAACAACCAACCTAATACATGGCACTGCTTCCAAGAAGAGAGCATTTCTTTTAAATCATCATAGACTACCCAAAGATTTCCTTTTGGTTTCTGTCTAGATTTCTTCTCAGTATAGCTCTGAGAACTTATTTGAGTGCATATCACTTGATCTGTTCAGCAGCATGCTCTTGTCGGGTGTTTTTCTCATAGAATAGCAGAATCACTGAATGGTTTGGATTGGAAAGGACCTTAAAGATCAACTAATTCCAAACCCCTTCCTTGGGCGGGGTCTCCTTCCACTAGGCCAGCCTTGAACACTTCCAGGGATAGAGCAGCCACAGCTTCCTGGTGATTTCCCATAAATTTCAACATCCTGCCAAATGCCTGCACAAACAGGGTCTCACTGACCTGAGGTGAAGCAGGGTCTGTTCACCCCCTGAATCCAAGTGCCACAGGTAGGAGACAGAATTTCAGAGGATCCCTCTATCATCAGTGCTGGAATGACTGAGTTTCAGGTGTAGACAGCCTGATTACCTAATAACACAATTGAACATACAAAAATAAATGAAGCTGGCATAAAGAAGATAGGAGAACATGTTTCCTTAGCTCATTTATGGAAACAAAGATACAGTTTTTTTGTTTTGCTCGTTTGGCTTACACTCACACACAAAAAAAAAAAAAAAAAAAAAAAGTGATTTTTTGAACTCTGTGTGTTCCCTTCTTGCCTTGTTTTCAATGATCCCTTGGAAATTTCCAAGTCACTAGTCAGTTCAGGCTCACCTGCCAGCAGAGAAGTGATGTGGGAGTGTGTTTTGGTAGCTGAGGGATCCAGAGGGTGCAGCCTCTACAGGCGGAATGCTGACCAGTCCCAACACCAGAGCTGTGCTTGGAGAAGGAATGTTCTGATGGGGCTCTTCTCCTGTAGGAAATTCCAGAAAAATTAATGGAACAAGCGCCACCAGGGACAGGCTTGGGGTTCTTGTGGCACAGCTGCACCCAGTAAAATAGATGTGCTCTTTCTGTTTTGACACGTTTCTGACTGGCAGTGTGATAAATGTGCTGAAAACCCAATGAGTCCCTGCATCCAGAGCCACCCAGACCTTCTGTGGGTCTCTGATCTGCAGCTATTCAACAAAGCCTGGCATTTCCAGGTGTCCAGAAACCCTCGATGGATACAATTCCCTGAACAGCAGAGCCAAAACACCCTCAGCATTGTCTGAGCAAATCCCCACTCCTCTGTCAGAGCCCCAGGCTGCACCAGGTGTATGTTCCCCATGGATGCTCCATGATCCAGGGGCTGAGCTCAACCCACAGTCACAAATCTTAGAGGAAACCAGGTTTCATCAGCTCTGCCTCTCACAGAGCTGTGTTGCTGTTAAGGTGAGAATATCCCCCCAGTGTGGAAAAAATATGAAGCCTGAATAAATTAAAAACGGGAGCTATGTTACACGTTACTGTCATTTAATTAACATCTCATAATGTGTTGCTTAAGGAATCAAGGCTCTATCAGGATAAAGCCTATAAGCATTTTCCCTGTTTAATCAAAAATGTAGATCGCATCACATTTTATTTCTTAAAAAAATTACACACTTATTGAAAAAGCTATGATTAAATTTTATATTAAGTGTCATTTCTCTGAATTAATTCTCCTCCTAAAAATTCAGTGTCAAAGAGGAACACGGAAATTAGTGTATGAAATTTGGAAATCTGCAAGGATAGATAGATGGGTTCATTTGACTTTATTAAATTTTGTTCATTATTCACTGATAGTGACTTGACAATATTTATCCCTATAACACTCTGTGTGAGTATATTCTGACACTGTCGTTTGGACTAGCCACCCCTTCTTAGACAACCTGGCAATTCCTATTGAAAGAAACTCTTTTTTTAGGTTTCCAATCTTTCTTTTCTTTTCTTTTCTTTTCTTTTCTTTTCTTTTCTTTTCTTTTCTTTTCTTTTCTTTTCTTTTCTTTTCTTTTCTTTTCTTTTCTTTTCTTTTCTTTTCTTTTCTTTTCTTTTCTTTTCTTTTCTTTTCTTTTCTTTTCTTTTCTCCTTTTTTTAGCTATGGTGGATTTGTATTATTTGGACTGAAACTGTGTGTGCTATCAGCCTGCTTCTACTTAATAACCTATTTATTTTAGTCATCACCATTCAGATCAGAGGCAGGGCAGGGATGCTCTCATACGTTTTGGAGCACAGCATGAAATTTAGATAAAGTGAGGAGAAGGAAGCACAGAATCTTTTACTGTCCTTGAGAGGAGAACAGACCACAGAGCTCCTGTGAATGCTTCACTGCTGGGTGCTTGGCCCTGACACACTGAAACTCAAAATGTAATATTCAGAGCCACAAAGAAAAGGAGAAAGAAGTGCAATGTGCAGAGTCAGGGATGGAGATTTTGGAAAAGCTGTTTGAGGATGAAAGCAACAGTGATTAAAACAAAGGTGACAGAGGAAGAAACATGGGCCCAAACACGGGATCAAGCCCAGCCTTCAAAACTGCAAAGCACACTTAACTTAGAGCTGGGATAAAGAGGAGCTTCAGGCACAAATATATTGTGCAATCCTGGTGCCTTCTGAAAATTCAGACCTTTTGGACTAGTAACTCAAAGAAATGGACTTTGGCAATTCAGTTCACATTTCCTGTCACATTGCACTCAGCAAATAATTTCATCAATCACCCCCAAGGACACTCATCAGTAACTTCTCGGGGGATAATTTCAGTGGGTGCAGTAAATTAGGTGTGGAACCCATGTTCAGTAAGCAAAATGTAGTACTGAACCGGTGTCCTGAATAAGCCCAGAGGCTGATGAAGAAAAGAATATTTTGTGACTATGGAATTGCAGGCTGTAGCACCATGGGGACGCAGGAGGGACTGAGCACACTTCTGAGCACTTGACTACAGCCCTACTTCCACTCTTCCCCATGTAACAGTGGGTGTGTAATCTCAGAAGAGAGATGTGATGACCCATGCCCTTTCTGCTTGATAGAGTTTGATGGGTCGAGCCAAAGCACTGTGATGTTTGGGTTCAGGTTTTCTGCTGCTGTCTTTTCCTCTTGCAGCATCAATGGCAAAATCGAGTGCCACAGAGCTTCACCTGGGCAAGCAATGTTAGCAGCTTTCATCACCCTCTTCATGGAGAGGAAAGGACAACTTGGCCTAAAAAACATGTTTTCTAAGAGCTTAATTAGGTTATATTAATCTAAATTTGTGTGAAGTTGTGGTTGATCTTATTAAACCATAAAGTGTGATGAAACTGCAATAAACTTTTGTCCTTTGTCTGACCAGACAGTACAGAACATGACTGATCTCACAACAGCTCTACATATATACTGCTGATTACAGAATTTTAATATTTAATAGAAATAATAAGAATAAAGAAGAGGAGGACTTCAGTCTAAAAAATTATGCTTTAGCTGTTTTATTTTATTAAAACAAATTAGCCAGCTAGACAGGGCTTGCTTTTCAGTATCATGTAAACATTTATTGAAACCCAGTCCAGACAGAAAGGAGAGGCTTGAAACTTAAATTATAGGGAAACAGAGTTCTTCTGGATGGAAAATAATCAATCTTCTCATTGCTAACACCTCCTTTCAAGGCTCACTGGCATTCCCTCTGAGCTGTTTGCACAGGAGAAGGTATGGCTGTAGGTAGGTGTGTGCCTGCAGCTACAGGAACAGGCGTCTCACTTGGGAGCTCTCAGAAAGAGACTGTGAGGGGCCTGGTGGCTCCGCTGGTCCTTGCCTGGGCTCTGGTGGTGGAGAGTCTCTTCCAAGGAGCCGCCTGACCCTTCTGCTTGTAGCTCTTGGCAGGTTCCTCAGGTCTATCCGTGCCTCCGGCCACTGCTGCTGATGTGGGAATGCCGATGTCTGCCCAGATGGGGCCAATCCTGTACAGATGTGTTCATGCATGTCTGAAATGGACTCAGCCATTCTGACTTCGAAAAAAGATATCAAACAGGCACTGCCCTGGCAGATATTCCTGTCTTAACTGGCGCGTGCAATGGAATTGCACAACTGATGTGATTGTCATTTTGTGAGTACAAAAAAGAAAATCACCTTTCCATATTTCAGCACGGTAATTTTACTCCAGAGGGAGCTCTTTGGTTGCTGCCACCCCATTGTCCTTGGTGGGACACCTTGGAGTGCTCCAGCTGACCATGAAGAGAACTGCTGGCCAGTGCTCTGGTGATTGCAGCCAACACCTGCCTGTGCAGCTCGCCGTGCTGTCCTGGGAGCACCCTCTGAGCAGCAACAGGGAGTCTCTCTTCAGGTTCAACAGAGCTCTGAGAACACAGCACAATTACTGCTGGACTGAGGCTAAACACAAAAAATTCCGAGCTCACAAGTCATAGGCCAGGGAAATAAAATGGCAGTTTTTAAATTTATACCTCGTTTGCAAAAACGATGATGGTGACCCACTCTAGCTATTGAATTTTGTTTATAGCATTCTCCTTGGCTGGTAAACATACGTCTCACACTGGAGGAGTGTGCACTTGCATTAACATGTCTGGAGTATTCTGGCTTACCCAGCTCTGACACAGCATTCAACTAGCTAGGAATGTTATGCTTTGCATGAGAAAGGAGCATCTTTTGTGGGGCTACAGATATTGCCTTGTTTTAACAACATCTGCAGAAACAAATCGTGATAACGATCACGCCTTATTGTGCATGAATAACTGCACTTTTCACGCTTTCATGGGAGTCTGGGAAAAGAGGAGGATGATCATCAGCTGAGTGAGAGAGACATCCACCCATGTGTTCTGCAGGAATTATAAGCATCAGTGACACGGCTTACCAGGACCCAGGTACAACAGGGACAACTAAGACCAAAACTGTGATTAAAGAGATGACTTTTCCGGTGCCTGCCTAATCTCGGCAGTGCCTGGAATTTCCTGAACTCAGCCCTCACACCCGCTTTGTGTAGCTCTGTGCACTCCCAGAACAGTCCCGCAGTCCCTATAGCCCATGCTGAACTGCAAAAAAGCTTTGTTGTCCCTGTGATTGTCACACAGAGCTGTGTCTGCTGCCTCCTCACACCAGATTATCGTACAATAGCCTGGTGTGAGGAGGGCAGAGAGGCACCGACTCCCAGGTCCTGCTCCCAGGATCTTGTATAGGTCATACCCAGTAAGACCTGACTATAAATCATGGGGCTGTACCAAGGAAATGACTCCTCCTGAGATTTATCAGCACTAGTCCAACCAATCATCCTCTCTGTGCCTCATCCCGATGTACAAAAAATCACTCTGGCACATCTTTCTGCACGGTTCTGCTCTGGCAGCTTCATCTCAGCCTACAGATGGACAGGGAGAACAATTTTGGGGCCGGGTGGATGTCAGTTCCCACACCTCAGGAGACCTTGTTGAACTGCACTTAGCATTGCCTAACCTCTGGTTGCACTGCTCCAAAAGAATAAAGGTCCTTTCACTTCTGGTAAAGCCCACTTGAGACCTCTCAGGCTGTGTTAATATAGCTGATGTTGTGCCTCAGGGTATGAAGGAGGAGGAGATTTCCAAGGCAGAGGGGACTTAACCTCCAGTAGCACTGAACTTTTCATAGAACTTCTAACATGCCTTGGAATTGCATCCTCTTTGGTATTGTTTATTTGACTCGTGCCCCCTTTCGGGAAGAAAGAAAAATTCTGATCATTCAGAAAAACGTAATTCTAGATGGATTTCAAGGTTTTGCTAAGCATCAAACTTTACTAGAAAAATCATATTACTTTGCAGTATTTCTTGAGACTCCTTGCTACTTTATGATACATGGAATGGAAAACCATTCACAAACGTTAAAATAATCTGACAGGAGTGAAGTAAGGACGGAAAAGAGCAGTGTAGATCTGGAGAAGGGTTGTGCCACAGCTCCCACCTCCTGCTTGCTGTCACATGTGACTATGATCAGTATTTGGCTGTGTGTTCTGTTAGTTTTTCCAGCACAGAGGTAGAGAGAGCTTTAATTGGGCTAATTATTGTGAGCTATAATTTAACTCAGTAATCTAACTCATAAACCAGGCATTATCAAATTTATAAACTCAGCATGCTCAAGTGCACTTAGCGATAATGAACTTGCTGAGTCAGATTATTCCCTTCCCACTGTTGATAATGTCAGAAAGAGATTTGGACTGTCTTGAATTTAGTATTTTCCACTGCTCTATTACATGGAGAATAAAAACTGGCAATACATGAGAACAGAACACTCAATATGGTTATTTTTTTAAACTAAAGCAGAAACTTCATTTTTTGCTTGCATGTTTTAATTCTGCAAGACAGGGTTGTTTTAATTTTCACTCTAATTGCAATGAAATCTTTCATTACTTTGTGTACCTCGGTCCTTTCTTCATAATCATCTTTAGGTAAGACAAACAAGATTCTGGTATCTACAAAACTTCATTTCTACAGATTCAGAAATTTTTGGCCTCTTTACATAGGTCAAATGTTGTGCCAACAGAAGCAAGGCTGACTTCCTAACATTGTTGTATTAACATACCTCAATTTTAGCCTGGGGGAGAGGGAAATGATGTTGTTTGGAATAAGATGGTAATTTACTTTCCATGCTTTCTCAGTCCTAAGGCATCTTTTTCAGGATGAGACAGCCAGCTGTGTAAATTGAAATTGGTGAACAATTGTCCACTGGAGGCTCTAACATCTGAAAAGCGGAGTTATATGCTCTTCTCTGTCCATGTAGAATATGGTGTTTTCATTTTACAGGGATAAGGGATTTACTGTTAAATTAATGGACATTTCAAACTGCAGTGGCAACACATGTTGCCGCCTGCATTACTGGGAAATAAGTTGCATCTGTTCAAGTTATCACTTGGAAAGAAAAGCTTCCGGTTTCTGTGTGATGGCATGAGAAAATTACACTTTCTCCCCGTGTGCCAGGGGAAATGAGGTCACAGGCTCTTGCCGCCTGCCTTGCAAGTGGATATCTCATGTACAAGTTTGGACAGGTTATGCTTCAAGTTCTGATTTTTGTTTTCATTAACATCTGCACTCTTGCGTGGCCCGAAGCATTTTGTCCTTTTTATAGCCTTCCTCGGTAAAGCCGTGGAAAGCTGATCTCAAATTCACATTAATGGCCTTGGATTTTCAGGTCATTCCTCACAGCAAATACTCCATTCTGCTGCTTTTCTCATGGCGTGACACCTACACCCCCGTGGATATCCTCGCCTTCACAGCCTATCTTCACATCAGTGTTTTTAATTCTCCTTGGCTAAGTCATGACATCAGTCTCCAGAGTAACTCAGACCTAAGTGCATCTTGACCAAAAGGATCAGAAAGCTACCACACTGCAAGCCACACAGCTCTAAGGATTAGTGGGAATTTGCCCTACACACCACAAAAACCCGAAGTCTGTATGCACTCCTCAAGGTTTACGTGTGATCATACACTCTGATCCCTCAGCTTATTCCCTGCCTTCCTGGGCTGAGAACAGGAAAAGTAATATGTCTAAATTTTTTTGCAGCGAGACAGTGTATTTTGCAGAGAGTAATTATAGTGGTTCTATATATACAGCTGAGATATAGATTAAAATAATATGAACCAACTTTGATTCAAATGTCTGTCTGCATGGCAAGACAACCTGGCAGAAATCACAGTGGTGCTAACACCAGTGCACCTGTATAATTACATGCTCTTGGTGTGAGGACAGAAGGGTAGTGCACGTAGGTGAAAAATTAGGGAAAATTATTGGGAGGTCAAATAACTCAGGCTGTTCAACCATTATTAGAAGCAGCACAGGTGTGATAATAAGTCAAGTCAAGTCAAGTCCTCCTTCCCATCGGAAAAGTAGGATCACAGAAACATAAAATCATTTAGGTTGGAAAAGGCCTCTAAGATCATCGATTCCAACCATTAACCCAGCAGTTCCAAGCCCACAACTAAACCATGTCCACGAGTGACACATCTGCAATTCTCTTAAATCCCTCCAGGGATGGTGGCTCCACCACTGACCTGGGCAGCTGTTCTAATGCTAGACCACTCTTCCAGTGCAGAAATCTTTCCCAGTATCCAATCTAAACCTCCCCGCTGCAATTTGAGGCCAGTTCCTCTCATCCTGTCCCAGTTACCTGGGAGTTTGACCTCTGCTGGCTCCACCCTCCTGTCAGGCAGTATTAGAGAGTGATCAGTCCTCACAGGAGCCTCCTTTTCTCCAGGCTAAGCTCCACCAGCTCCCTCAATTACTCCTCATAAGAGTCATGCTCCAGATCCTTCCACAGATTTGTCTTTTAATGGTTTCCTCTTTTCTACATGTAGCAAAGCTGCAGCCCAGACTAGAAGGAGCTTGCTTTGAGAAGAGATGAATTTTGCTATGAACCAAGCTTTCCTATAAAAGAATTTATTTTAAAGTACATTGGTATCATTAAGCAGTTCAAAATTTCTGCTTCAGCTCAGGCTAAGCAAGCACTACCCTAGAAGTGTGTTCCCAACTAATTTTCACCTGGCAATAAATGGGTTTTTCCCCTCATCTTCCTTTTTTTGCCTTTCTGCATGTAAGAACAGATCATGTGGTAACACCGCTACCTTGTCAATCAGATGTCAGGCTGTCTTTTTCAATGTAGACATGGTAGGAGGTCATTCGAAGGAATAAAAGATAGGTTCTGTCCCTGAAACCTGGCAAAGCATTGAAAAATAATACCCATACAATGGCAAATTCTTCTAAGTATCACTAAAAATGATAAATCCTAATTTTCTCAGGCCTAATCCTGCAATATATTTTGTACACATAACCTCCAAGGTCAAAGCAAGATAAAAGACCTGGAAAAATACCCCTAAGTCCGTCACATACCTCGTTGTTTATTACTTCTTCTGTGAAGGAGTTTAAAGAAGCAAAAACATATAATTAAGACTTAACTGATGCTCCTATAATAACTGCTTCTGATTTAGGAGATAAAATTAAATTAGCAGATAAGCTCTTTTATTTCTGCTCAGCCACTAGCATATTCAAATAGGGTATAGCTTGTCCCTTTAAAAGGCACAGTAACCAAAACAAACGGGAAGGCAGTCACTTACTAATCTATATTTTTGTACAGCTATCTGGAAACTCTGCTTTGCTGTCATTATTTAAAACTCACAACCAAGACAGGCTGTTAGTGATTCTCGAGACTGGAATTCATGGGAATTGTCTAAACAAAACATATTCACTCCTCTTATGTGTAACCAAATGCATAAATGTTGTTGTCTTTTTATTCTTTACAGATGGTTTGTATCTCCAGAGATTTATGGAAGAATTCATAAATTGGCATCACTGGTATGTCAGAAATGTGAAGCAGCCTCTGCTCCATTGTTCCCTGACTGTGAACCTGCCGCTGGCTGAAAGAGTTTGCTTCAAATACCAAACTCGGAGCACAGCTCCAGTGTGAGCACTAAGCTGACCCTCCGCTGCTTGGGGACTCCTCAGGACTAAATATACAGCTTGATAATTAAGGATTGTCATCTCTTTTGGTCATCTATTTCTACATCCTTTCAGTCTCCTGGCCTGGCAGCGCAGCCTGACAGGAGATACTGATGAAATAACTCGAAGGGAGTGATTGTAACCAAATGCTCTGATGAGTGAACCCTCCATGAGCTTCACAATCATAAGTGAGCCGGTGCACTTGTCATCAAGAGCAGCTTATTCATCCAGCAATGACCTGTCAAATTGACTTGTTAGCGTGGCTGATAATACTCCTGCCTCTTCCCTGCTAGAGAAAATCAGGGAACATCCCAGATGCTTTTGAATAACTTACAAATACCATCGGGAGAAAAAAAAAAAAAAAAACAAAAAACCCTATTCTACTTTCACCGAAGATTTGTGGAAAGGCTGGGAATTGAATCCAGATTGCCTGACTCCTTATGCAGGGCCGTATGCGCAAGGCCAGCCCCTCTTTTGAAGCTTGATGTTCTGTTCTTTCTCTATTTGACAGTCCTTTCCCTTGTTCTCATTTGTCTTTCAGATATGCTGAGTGGCTCATGTGAAGATTGCTAAAATCACAGGGCACAGGATTTTATCAGATATGATATTTTTAGAACCTGTGTTGCATATATGTCCTCTCACAGAAGAATTGTGTAAATGGAGGAGGAAGAGATTTATATGAGACTGCCCATAGGAAACTCACCTGTGGAAGAAGAGCGGATCACTGAGAATTTATCCAAGCAAAACCAAAAGTTACTTCTGGGAAATTCCCAAGACGTATTATACATCCCTGTGGCATCACAGTGCTTTCCCTGCAGAATTAATGATTATATCTTTCATACATTTCCTCCTTCTTGAACAAATCCAGCAGCAATGGTGAGAAATGGTTATAAACTCAGTGGGTTTTTTGAGAATTAGAAAGAGATTCAATACCATGCCAATCATTTACCAGAAAATTCCTTAAGAAGAAATTCCTGAATTGTTTTCCAAATATCTTTAAAACTTAGATTAACCCAATTTTTAAAATTAATTTACCCCATAAATATGACCTCTTAAAAAGCACTGGCTCCAGACTTCAGATGCTTCATGATTTTTTTTGTCTCCTAATGGATGCATTTGGCAAAATCAACCCTGGATATATGATATTCACCTTACACTCTGCAGGATTGTGGGATAATTTCCTAGGGCATTAAGAGATTAGGACCCCAGCCTAAAACTGGAATCCATTGGGCAGTGACCTTGTGTATGTGAAGGGGCAGAGGAGTCATAGCCTAGAGCAGGGTAAATGCCCATTTCGTGCACAGCCAAAGACCATAATCTGGCCTGGATGCAAAAAATCCCTGGATTTCTGTGACCAAGTAGATGGGCATAACTTTCTAATACTCTAATGGTGAAACAGAGCTTGTCTTGGCAAGTGGAGATACCAGGCCATCCAAGGGGAAAAAGAGGTCAAGATCGATCCAAAGAGTTCACTCTACTTGGACGTTATACATGTCCAAGACAAGGCAGAAACAGCCCCTTATTTTTTTTTCCTCTTTACTTGGCACTACTGGAGCATAAAGATTTTTTTCTTTCAGTGATTCTTCTTAGACACTCTAGTATTTTAGTTATGGCAACACTTGCAACAGGCAAGAATCCACTGATTGAGCAACTCCAAGAACTAAGAGGAATATGAGCCGCTGTGACAGCGTCCACAGGACCAAAAAAGAGGCAAAGCCCAGTTTCATCTGTGAGATTCCAGGGTGCAGGGATGAAGCTTGGTTTACAGGGAGGCACAAACTCTGCACAGGAGAATGCAGGAGGAAGAGCCTCGGGGGGGACTTTTGATGAGGGAAAGCAATCTAGACATAAATAAAGACTTCAATGGATTTGTCTCGTCATTATTTTGGAGCCTGATCCAAAGCCCTGTTAAGTCAATAGAAGGACTCCAGCTGGGGTTTAGGTGAAGAAGTGAGGGTGCAATTTGGGCACAACCCCTGTCACTTGGGAATATTTCTGTGTTGACGGGAAACCTGCCTGTTAAAGCACTGAGCTGATACGGAGAAGCATTCAGCTGTTACAGGATACACTTTCATTGAGGTACTTGTTGCTGTCCAATAAAGTAAAATATAGGAAACCCTTTAGTGTTTCATCAAATTCTTGCTCATTTCAAAGAGGAGCAATATTTCTGTGTCTGGCTCATATATTAAAAACTTTCCCTGCATATTAAGTTTCATTTTTTTTTTTGTCATAGGCTTGGCTTCAGATCTTTCTATGGCTTTTACTAGGGGCTATTTTTGAAGGATTCAAGTCTGTTTTGCCAGTATAACCTTCAATTTCTAATGAGTGTTATTTCAAAAGAGACTTTTCCACTGGTAGGTAACAGAAAATAAAGTTACCTTGAAATTTAATAAGTATTATTTACTCTGTATCTACTAATAAATCCCATCATACATCCTGCTTTCTAAAATGCTAGAGGTTATGATCTCTTCCTACTTGGCATACAGAAGTTAAAGAAACATTAAATTATTTCACTTGAGGGATTCAGAATTTTCTTTATTTTACATTTTGATTATTTATTTTCATGGCCAGGTAACATTGTAACTACCACCAATTTTAAGAAAGCTTTTTTTAAAAGTACTGTATTTATTCTTCCTTTTCAGTCAAACATTCTCCTTCCAGTATTACGGAGATAATATATATTATATTTTTATCATAACATACAGATGCTTTATGCACTCTTCCCTTCCCATTTCTTCAAGGCCCAGTGCAAACCTAATTAAAATTTTTGCAAAAGCTTTCCTTGAACATTAATAGATTTTAGATAAGGGATAAAACATGCCATAAATTCACATACTTAAGTATTGCATGTGTATTTGTGCCTGTATAAATCACTTGCAAACCATGTTAGATTTCTTGCTAAATGTTTTGTTTTTAACAATACATATATATGAGCTGAATTAGACCATTCACACCAAGAAGTTTTTTTAAGTCAATAGTTGATATAAATCTCTATTTATAGTGCCAGTGACCCAAAAGCATTGCCATCATCCATAGTGGGTTTGTTGCTTTTTTTTATAACATGCATCCTGCTTTGTATTTTTAACTCTCAAATATTTTATATTAATTGCCCTGCAATACCTGGGAGACAATTGAAATGAAATGAGCACATGAAGTTCTGTGGTATTAAATATTTCTCCCCTTGATCTACAGGGATCCTTTTAGTGCTGCTTTACTGGCAAAAAATACATAAGCAGCTTCGTCAGTTTAAGGAATTTTATTTCATTTTTAAATCCTGCAAATTGAGTATCTTTGGAGAGTTTCTGAAAATGTGTTTGAAGAAATAATTAACAGACTGTTGTAAAGGATAATAGCCAGCATTTCCCAAATTATTTTCTGTTCAGTAATGCAGCCTGAACAATTTTTATTTCCTTAAAAATAGAAAAAATCTGTTTCAGCCCAAAGTTTCTTCCTCCCCCTTACATCACTAGCTAGATATTAAATATAATATGCACATTAAAATGTAAACATCACCACACTGAACCTTTCTCTTTTGATCATTTTGAATTTGACTATTAATACTTTAATTTTCCTAACTCTGTGTGTGTGTGTAAGCGTATGAGTGCATGCATGTGCCTCTGATCTGGCTTATGCACTGTACTAAATTGTTCAGTAAATACTCTGCAGCAGGATAAGGTCTAACTGGAAGAAAATTGTTGTGAGTTACAGGAAATTAAAAAATTCCTGCAATACCAACCCACTACTCAAAGTCAATCTGTGGTATCCCACAATCCACTCGGCTCTGAAGTCAAGCCAGAATGATTTTTGAAGAGTAATTTCAAGCCTTATAAAGGGTCACATCATGTATTAAAGCCATATTTGCTTCTGTGTTTTGTAAATTTTGAACTCATTACTAAACCTTTGTCTCATGCTGTACGTCTGGCTCTGAACTCTCCTTCATCAATCTGATCCTTAAAACTCCAACACAAAAAAAAATCAACACATTTTGCATGTGAAAAAGTGTTAAAACATAAATAGTTACAGTCTCAAGGTGTCAGCATTTAAGGAAGGCTTTAGGAAGCTTATCTTTTCTTTTGTACTTTAGATAGCAAAATCTCAAGCAAGAGGTTGCCCAAAACTGCTGTTTTCTGGCCACCTCTGGGAAGTGCTGAGTGCCCTCAACTCCTGTTGACTTCACGAGAGATTAAGAGAGCTCAGCACCTCCCAGTACCAATCCCACTGAGATATATCTATACACATACATATATATATATTTATATATAAAATGAGCTGCTAACAAATAGTGGATCACCTACTCTTTTTCTTGGCCAAACTCCCTGTGAAAGGATCAGACCCAAAGTTAGAGGTAGAACCATATGCAATTTATGATAAGCAAAACGTGTCTATAAACAAAATGCAATTGGAAATCTGGGAATCATTTATACAGAAAGTGCTGGCAAAGTGCAGGCATATGTGTACAAAAAAGTGCAGCACCTCTACAGATTTTAACAGTCTATTTTCTGAGGTTTCTACTCTAAGCCTTTATCACAACCTGGGGCTGAGAAATAACACACTGTCAAAGACAAGGGGGTTACCCCCACAGCACATTCAGAACTGGGGTGGGACTGAACATCTTCAAAACCAACAAAGCTGTGTGCAAACTTGGGGTTTGATTCTTCTAAGCTCTCTTCTCCTGACGGGTACCATCACTGATCTGCTCTCACTCAAGGCTTCCCACAGTATTTCATTGTGTGCCTTCATTGCATTTTCACTGACTGCTCTAAATTCCTCCTATTTTCCCTGAATACTTTCATTTTATCCTGATAACAGTCCTGGGGTGAATCAGCTAAAAGAATCTGCAGCAATCTAAACAGGGATTCAAGGAAAATATCCAGTAAAGTGGTTGCAAAATTAGAATGAGAAGCAGCTTGGGCAGGGTTGCAGCCTGCAGCAGCTCACATGATGAACCACATGGGAAAAACTCCCCATGGTGTGGCTTTTGGTGTCTCTGTCCCAAGGATGGCCCAGCCAGGTCTGACGTGAGCAGGAAGCAAGAAGGATTTTGGCCTTGCTCTCTGCCCCACGGAGCACATTGTCAAGGTCAGAGCTGGGCAGGGGTCAGCAGAGGAGCACCCACCCCTGCTCTGAGGCCAGGCAGACTCTCCTGAGCTGTCAGGGAGTGCCAGGCCAGCAGCACAGGCACCAGCTGGGGCTGGAAGAGGCTCTGAGCTCTGCCGACACTCCAGCACGTCTGTGTGCCCTGGGCCAGACCCACACACGTATTCCCCGTGCCTGTGCTGGCCTTCCTCAGAGCTGCGGGCCCCAAGAGACCACAGAGACTGGGCTCAAGGACCACACAGGGTTTAGAAGTCCCCCTGCACTGAAGTGGTTTGAGTTTCAGTGTTCAGTATGAAGACAAACATCTCATCTACAGCAAATCTCATCTCTAAATAGCAGGAGCAGTCTTAGGCTCTTGGTTCCAGAGCAATGTTATTTAGACTGCCCAGGCTGCAGCACTACCAAATTGTGGCTCTCTCCACAGCCAGTGGAAAGCAGCCTTGATGCCTTTTTTAGCAGCTTGAATAAGAATCTTAAATACAACCTTAATTTCCCACCTGTAAAACTGGGACAATAGTGCTCATTAGGGCAAGCAGTATTCTGTAGGTGTGGGGAGAAGAAGTGTTTTGAGAAAGATTATGGGGATTATCTCATGCTATTACGATAAGGCAAATTTTCATGAGAGAAACCAGGAGAACTGAGACTAAAGCAGAACTGGACAGAATTAAAGGATTATGGAGGCTGCAGAGAAATTCTGCTGCAGCTAGTGAGATACAAACTTTGCTCTGAGACAAACGAGACACAAATTCTTGTGTCTGATAACACAAGGCAGGTGGGTGATATGTGTGATCTCCATGAGTCACTGGCCATCTGAGGTGGGAAAGAGTACAATATTAACAAGTATTCTACCTAAAAAGAATCAAATCCAAGGGACTAGGAGCAAAAAAATATCTGGTAAAAATACATAGATGAAATATATTTCAAATAACACTGAAATAGTGATATAACATTTAGTAGAATACATGGAGGAAAATCAATAGAAGATTCCAAGAAAAGCAAAAGCTTATTTTATTTTTGCTTCAAGGAAATTATATTGTGTAGAAAATAGCTTGTTGATGTTATAGCACATAAAGTTTTAAACATATTAATTGCTAATCCACATTTTTAGTATAGACATAGGCTCAAAGGATGTTGCATAGTATCTGTCTCTACCTGCATTTATCAGAACAGTTCTGCTTCTAGTGTGACAGAATCCTCTAAGGTCAGTAAGAAGTACACTAAATGACATAAACCAGTTAATGCAGCTCCACCTCTGACACGATTATACATGGGGTTGTTATAAAGTTATGTTGATAAATTTCTTTAGAACTGTAAAACTCACATTTGGGAGGTTGGTTTGAGGTAAGGTGCATCAGAACCAAAATATGAAGAGAGGCTTTCCTGGAAGTTTGGTGTGTCTGATTTAGAAATGTTTTCAGCCAAGACCTCCCCTTGGTGCCCAATAGAAAGAGGTTCTGCAGGAGCATATTCATAGGGATTAAAAATCAGATTTCAGCTTGCTCTACACAGGAAAATAAGGTTCTCCAAATACCCCACAAGTTACACTTCTATTTCTGTACTTATCCCCTTCTCCTTCACCTTTTCTGAAAAGCAGGGGAACAAAAGGTGAAAGAATATAATTATTATACTCTCTTTGTACATTGAACACCTATTCAGGAGACAGTAATTGCTAACTCACAGAAGCGGTTTGGGGATATTTTGTAGTGGCAGTAAATTCTTACTTATTGTGGAGATGGGTGATGAGGGAAACCCGAATTAAATTGACAGAAAGAAACTTAGCTCATTTAAATATTTGCACAACTGATTCAGATGTGATTTCTTTCTATGAATATAGGGTGTAAAAAGAAAAGCAAAAAACTAACATGAAAAAAAACCCGCAGTTTGTAATGAGACAGTGACAGCTCTACCATAACTGTGGTTAGGATTATTTCCATCATAAATTCAGTTTTTCCCTCCCACTGCTACAAATTACCATAAAATATCTTCAGCTTCAGATATGGCATATGTGGTCCCTGGCCAGGAAATTGTTTGGGCAAATTTTAGGTCATATGTCAGACACTAAATATTTTTTTGAAAGTGAGTCACAGTTTATCTATTTCTATTCTCACTATTTAGTCACACCATAAATAGCTGATCCATGGGGCTGATTCAGAAAACATAAAAATATATTCTTGCACCTAAGATCATGCCTGAGATGTGAAAAGCTTTTCATCACATTCTAAAATTCCTCTTATGGCAAATTCTGAAATATGAGATTGATTAATGTATAAATCTTTGAGACTTACAGCCAATGGGAAATTTGCCATGCTACTGAGGTGTGAGAAAATCAATTTTATCATAAATGCCAGTCTGAAGATCAGTGATATCAGCACCACACATACCTGTCTTGGGGCTGAATGAGTGGGGACAGCCTTTGGAACACTGTTTGAAAGAGCGTGAGTATCAGAGAAAAGGCAGTTTGGTTTTTCTTCTGGGCCATGCGTATAGAAATGTTTGCCCTTCTCAGATATTTAGTGGCAGCATATTGAATTATGTTAATTGACAACCTTCATGCACAGGGAAAGAGGGACCTCCAGCAAGTTCCAGCAGATGTTTTGGATAGGGGCAACTGTGAGGCCTGAACTGGATACAGCTTCAGAAACCATGTCCAGGACTGACAGTCCTTGAGGACATTTAAGGTTTCCAGGTTTTCATTCTACATTAAATGTGTTTTCTCTTTCTCATGAAACTAAACTCTAGAGAGGAGTAGATTTATATAAATCCTATCTCTGCCACATTTTAAGAAACTCTGTGTTATAGCTTTCTTCTTTAAAGGAATTCCTCTTTTTAGTAGGCCTTTGGGTCAATGTGTAATTCAACGTACTTTAGGCATGACCAGGGAGAAGTATTCATGACCAAAGTTAAATTTTTCTTCATAATGGAACATACGATTGTCATCATGAGGAGTGTGGGCATCACTGTGACTGACATATTTGTGGAACTGCTCCTCCAGGAATTTGATTCCCACCAATATAAGATCAGGTTCATTTGATCTTTATATTCAATCTTGCCATTGGTTTTGCCATAACCAAGTTGCTTTTGATAATCCATTAAACAGTTTCTGGAAAGTATTCAATGCTAAAATATCTTTTTATTAAGCTAATGGAAATCACTAGACTGATATAAAGGGGTGCAAGTATGAAGTCCACCTTGGAACAGCTTAACATCTCTCATTTCATCCTGGTAAAATCACAGTGCAGCCATAATTTAAATAGGAGCCATCCTTTTAAAGGGTTGTGACTGAATGTTTTAGGTTAGCTGTAAGTTATAGTAATACCTTAAGGATGTCCAAAATGCAAACTGATATTTAATACAAAAGTACCAAGCATCCAAAGAATCATTTAAAGTTTATTCAAAAAAAAAAAAAAGCCAGGAAAT
>VXBU01012155.1:906628-956373 GCA_013400315.1 Bombycilla garrulus
CCAGGAAATGTATATATAATAAAATTATGACATTTCTATATGAAATGTGAAGACACATAACTGGTCAATCTCTGATTTTGAAAAGGGTTTTTATTTTACTGGAGATAATATAGTTCTAGTCTAGCCTGGAAGTCTGTACTATGAGGCAAGTTTGACAACTCACAGAGATGTTTTCTGTTTCATTTGTCTTTTTTAAATAGCCATTTGTAGTAACTTAATACTCAGCTTCACTGAAATTATGAACTATAGGTTTTGATGCCAAATCCTGCAAATTGGTTCAGCTGAACATGAATTTGATCACAATTCCCATCTACTTCAGAGATGCAGGAATTTAGTCTCAGGTTAAAGCACCCCTAGAATGAAAGATGCTGGGAACATATGCTGAGATCCAAATTCCAAAATTCCTCATTCTTTCAAATTGTGGGTGCATGGAACTTTCATAATCCAATATTTGAAGCCAAATAGACTCACATGCTCAAGCAGCATATCACACTATATTAATTAAATGAAGTGGTCATGTCCTCCTTCTTCCTGATGGCTTTTTCTGGTTCCTTCACCAGCCCTGCCACATCAACTGTGGTACCAAGAACTTGAATGGAGCCCAATGAGTCTGCTTGTCCCTGCATACCGATAAAGCCAGAATAAACTGGGTTTTCTGAAGCTTTTCATTGTTCAAGGTAAGGAAGCAGGGATAGAGACATCTAAAAGATTTTTTATTTTCTGCTAAAGTCTTCTTGTAGAAAAATTTATTTGAAAAAATAGAAACCTCTTGAAACATCTTCCAAAATGACAGTTCATTTTTTGTGTCTGAAACCACTTTTAATTACACAATTTCCTTCACTTTGATTGAAAAATAAGTGTTGAAATTCAGTATGAAAATCCTCATGTGCATCCAGAATAATTGTGTCCCATCTGGCCAAGAGAAATACATTTATCCATCAAGAGTTTGTTTTCTCAGTTTCTCAGAATTGTGGAAAAAAAATACTCAGAATATCCTTTTATTTACATAGTTTTTAAACAATGATTTGGCTTGTTTGTTTTGGAGTTACCAGGAAGCCAAGAGAGCAGTCTCATTCTTGATGATCTCCCTACTGTTAGGAGGCAGCATGAGAGGAAAACTGCTGTTGTGCAATGTGAGGAGATGGGAAATCAGGGAGCAAGGCTAAGAAATAAAAGGCAAAGGTTTGGAATCTAGAGAGAAGAAGGAGTGAAGATACAGACAACAGAGGTCTGGAGAATCTATGGAAAGCAGATATTGCTGAGAGCAGAAGGGGTAAAGAAATTAAAGGGACATCATTCAACTAGATCCAGCTTCCTGTCAAAAAAAAAGACTTGCTGCAAAATCTTCAGTCAATCTTGTTTGGGGTAGTTTCTTAAACTTGAGACCATGCATGTTTTTTAAATCTTTGCAGTCCCTTCTCACTTTTTAATGTGAAGCTCAGTTAAACCTATAATTCTCTAAATTATGTGTGTGCTCTTAGAGTAAGTAGGAAGAGTTGGTTTTAACTTTGAGATGGAGTTTAATATGAAAGGAGGCAGAGTCTGTGAATGGGTTACATCAGTTGTAAGGGGCAACAGCAAGTATGCTGACAGATTATATACATGCCTATATTTGGATAAGATCACAGAATAAAATTGCATGTTGAATAAATCATCAATAAATATATAAATGCTAGTTTCCTCCTTATGTGGTTTTTCAGCCTATCAGCATTGTTTTTATTTGCACAGAAATATCTTCCACCTGTGTTAAAGGGAATTAAGCAGCCAGACAAAGCTTCCTCTGCTCCTGAATGTTAGATGCAAAGTTAACAGTGCAATGAGCTAGCACAGGCTCATTTGATGGGGGCAGAAATCTCTATTTCCTGCTGTGTTCAGCTTCCAAATGACACTTCCTAGTTCCTCTCCTGACAGAACCAAGTGGCCTCCTTATGTGTGCATTCTCCAGGACCTTGTCAGCTGGATCACTGCCACTTTTTCTGAAAGCTGGGAAGCAGACAAGATGATGAGGTTTTTAATTGCAACCTTCAGAAGGAAGTTTCCTTGTCTAATAGGTTTACAACCCTAAACCCAGCGAATGTTATGTGCAGTTTTGGTCACCACAACATATGATATTAAGTTATTAGAAGGTGTCCAAAGGAAGATAACAAAGGTGGTGAAGGGCCTTGAGAGGAAGCTCTTTGAGGACTGGCTGAGGGCACTTGGTCTGTTCAGCCTGGAGAACAGCCCCTTCCAACTCAACTTCTGTCTCAATCTCTGCACTGGTTTTGGACTTCCTTGCTGTCTGAGTGCTGGTAGAGGATGGCACAGGTGCTCATCAAGAGCTGTTGGCCATAACCAAGCCTCTCTCCAAAGCCACATCCTTCAACACTAAGAGAATCAGGAGTGGGCTTTGACTTCCAGCACCCGTTCAGAGTCCAGTTTTTCAAGGAGGGTACAGAGAGCGTTAAAGATGTTGCTAACTCCATACCAATGACTCTGAGTGGTAGGAGATCCCTCTTGAAAGCACAAACAAGAGACTCTGGCTGCACAAATACAAGCGTGGATTTATAGCCTCACAGCTGTGGGGATCTGAGCTGCTATTTGTGTCTGTATTGCAAGTGGGGTCAACTGCTGCAAGACACAGGAAGGTTTTTATTTGGAACTGACTGATTCAGCCATCTCAGGTAGAAATAGGTTGGTAGTTGCTCTGAGCTCTCCACAGTCCACCTCTTCAGATTTGTAATATAGCCCAGAGAAGCCAAAGTTTAAATTCTGTGCTTGCTTTCTTTTCCACGCTACCTCATATCTCCAGGCCAACTCTTCCCCATAAGGATCTCCCTTCAGTGGTGTAGACTCAAATGCTAAAATCTTTTGTGGAATCACCCAAATGCACTTGCCTTGCGGTGTAAGCAGAGCCCTCTGAGCACAAAAAATCATTTCTCAGCCTGATGTCTGTGCTCTGTAGCAGATGTATTTTTCACAGGCTTTTATCACAGCACTACAACAGGTGCATTTCACAACTTTCTGTCAAGGAATTTCATTCACTACAAGGCATAACATCCTGGCACTAGGCAAAACTCTTTTTTATAACATGCACAAAGAAAGGCATCGAGAGAGTAAACACCAATTAGGGAAAAGGCTAAGAACACTGTTAACCCCTAAGGTTCCAAGTAATCATCCCCAAAGTCTGTTTATTCAACCGTGGAATTTGTGTACAACCACAGGGGATATCAAATGGAATTGAAATATGAGAAAGGGCTTGACTATGACTCCAACATAACAAGGCAGAGCTACTTTGACTCATTCCAGCAAAGATATTGGTGCCCTGTGATTCACACTGTGTAGCAGCATTTCAGTGCGTGACACTGCTGAATGTCTTTCCAGGATTTTCTTTGCCTTTTTAAATTAAGTCACACAACTCTGTGTACTGAACCAGCTCACAGAACAATGGCACATCTTCAGAAAAAAAAGGGCTTTCTGAAGAGAAATGTGGGGCTTGTAAGTTACCCCTGCAAAGATGGGCAACTGAGAATCCCCAGAGAATCCTCTAATCCTCCACCAGTGATCAGAACACCCTTGGAGAGTGCATAGATTGAGGCATTGAGCAAGAAGGAGAAAATGTGAACGTGTACAGTGTCCATTCTCTGTGGCAGTGCCAGCTATGGGGAGGGCATCTCACAGGTAAGGAGAGAAAACATCTTTTGAGCAGAGACAAGTGAGTAAAGACCATCGCTGTCCTGCTAGTGACATCCTAGGTCCTCTCTGCCTTCACCTGCAGTGCTGGGATCAACACCTGCCTGATAAATGGGAAAAGGAACAGTGCAGGATCCTGTGCTGGAAAGGGAACAGGAGCCTCTCTCTCCAGAACTCACCACACAGAGCCCAGCAGAATCCTGCTGGATTAGACAGCTAAAATGAGCACAGGCCTTCAGGGAAGGGTAATGAATGACACACAGAAGCTTCTAACATCCATCTTACAACAGCACCAAGTATTTGTTGCTCTACCTCCACAGATGGTGTAGGCTCTGAGAGCAGGACTCCTATCTCAGCAGGCTGCACCTCCTTTCCCACAGGACACCCTCAGCCCCATCTCATGGCACTTTCTGCAGCAACCCCTTTATGCAGCAACCATTTTCTCCATTCCTCAGCCATTCCCAGGGAAAGGGGCAGGCCATGGCTGTGCTCAGGCCACGGCAGGAGGTGAGTCCTGGCAGGGCTGGCACAGCCCAGAGCTGTCCTGTGGGTTGGCTGCGTGTTGTTTGCCCCATGTCACCCATCGGGGTGACAGAGAGAGCAGACAGCGTCAGTCTGGAGACAGCGCCGTGCCAGCATCACTGCACAGCTCTCAGATCAGGTGTCTGCCAGCCCTGAGCTCTGGCAGAGGACACGAAGGGTCTGTAAACAACTCAGGGCTGTAAACAAGTGCGAGTGCTCGCGTAGCATCGGAATATGGACGCGCTTGGCTCTTGTTGATTTTGGGTTTGTTGATTTAGTTTTTACACCATTGCACTGCTCATTTGAAGCTTTTGAATTTTTTAATGGCTACTGTTGATTCAAAAGTTTGTATAACTTCTGAGTCTGACAAAGTGTTGATGTCTACACTTTGCCTGTATCTATTTTTTCTATTTTATTCTGTTAGAATAAAGTTTGTAATGAAAAGCTGAGAGGAAAAACTCCATGGAAGCAGACTTCCTGACCATGGAAACGCATTTCTCGACCCCAAAGAAATGTATAATATGTGGAAATTTTAGAGTAATACATCCCAGGAAATCTCAGGGTTTGGACTTACTTATGCAATAATATAAAACATTAATTACTACAGGTTTGATCTGAATGCAATTTTTATACAAAATCATTAACCCTCATTTCTGTCTATACAGTATTTCCTTATGGAGTACTTTATGACATGTTTCTTGAAAATGCACTGGGATACCAAGATGTGATCCATTGATTATTAAAATATTCTTCTATTTTCAAGAAAAACTCTTATTTCTAGTTTTTCTCTGCAGAATCAATTACATGAATGCAAGCTTAACTCAATCTTACTGAAAACAATACATTTCATAAATATATATATATATGCTGAGCAACTACCACGTCTGCTCATTGACTTCTGTGGGGATCTTTCATTTGATGCAGAGACAGAGGCAAGATGAATCATTCCAGCAGTCTGTGGGCTGCAAAGTGTTAACCAGTGACATCACTGCCAACAGCTGAGGACTGCTCTTAGCAGAATCAGCTGCTCCAAAATTGGTGTGCCTAAAAGCCAGTTTACAGGCTGCCCCGTAGCTTTTGGGGAAGGTGGAAGGGGGAAAGAAATAAAAGCGTTTATAGTGCTTCAGTTGCCTTTGATCCTGTGGTTTAGGGTGTGTTTGCTAAAGAAATCAATTTCTTTTGATTTAAAACAAAAAGTGGGGTTAAACTCATGCCTGATGCAACTCTCATGGAGTTACACCAGTGACTAATATTTTAGGGGAGTGGCATAAGCTATTTTAAGTACTGTGCTTTCTTTCAAGCACCTTTGAATGTATATATGAAATTCTAGAGCAGCATAAACTAAACAATATAAAGAGTTGTAAATACAGTCTGTGAAAACAGCGTAAGAATCTAGTAACACAAAAAAAGGTGTTCTAGTCAGGAATGGATCTCATTGGCTTCAGGATACCAACATGTCACCAGCACTGAGAAGGATTTTTTCATAAAGATAACAGGAAAAAAATTAGAAAAGGCACAGTAAAGGCACAGATGATGGGATGCTATGTTTATGACTCTGGAAAACATCCAGAACTAAGCTGAGGAATATATTGAGCTTTTTTTCTGCGTAGACGGATCCCTGTGAAGTGTAACTCATACCTCTGCTGCTTTGTGCGCAATGGCTTTCCATGGGGACTCTGGAAAGAGCATGAGATTATTTCCTGGATTCAAAGCAGATTTCCAGTGTGAGAGGTGGCTAAATGAATCATGGCAGAAGCACTCCTAAACTGGATGCTGTCCTGATATCAAGGAAACACCTTTTAAACAGTTCACTTTTTTCCAATACTAACATTGTACTCCTCCAATACTCATCTTTGACTTAGTGAATCATGCCTTAGAGGCTATTGCTGTTTTCAAAAAGCATTTTATTCCATTTCCATGAGGTTTAATAGGAGAAGCTGCTATAGGCTGAGTGATGCAGTGTGCCCAAAGGATGTTGGAAAACCAAATCACACATTTTCTTATCTCTTTACGGTATCAAATTAGACAGTTTAAAATACTCCTCTTTCCATGAGTATTAAAGATAGGGTGTTGGGTTTTCTGATGGTATAAGTTTTTATAAATGCAATTTTGTAAAATACATATAATTAGAACCAGCAGCATTCTTTTGGAAGAGAAATAGGTCTGGGTAGAGCTCTTTAGAAAAATCAATCTGCATTCACCAGCAATTGCAAAGAATTTTTTTTATTCTATCAACTTTTTCAAGCAATAAATCATCGTTACTTTATATTACTTTACATAGAGATAACTTAAACTCTGGCTGATCGACAACTTTCTTATTCAGCCTTTGACATCAATTATCTATTATCTATTCTTCTGTCAATATCTGCTGTCTGAATCTCGTGCAAAAGAATTACACCTTTAGAGAGGAAAAAGTGCCTTTACTACACTATCCAACATTTGAATGACTACATTTATTCAGTGTTCAATAGGACTGGGCAAATAATTTAATCAGCACAAAGCCACCCCAAATTTGTTGGAGTTAATGAGTTTTTTCAAGTCGAAACTTGAATGTCTTTGCTATTCTCTTGGGAAGCCTGGGCAGGAAGGTCTCTGATGTGAATCTCCAAACCTGTCCCCAGGCTGCTTTGCAGGGGGGAGGAAATCTCTGGGGTGTGATCTTGTGCTCTGCAAATGCTCAGCTGATTTTACAGCCCCCTGGAAACACGGCCAGCTGAACAGGCAGGCTTGGGGCTACTGTAAATTAGGCCAGTGGTTTGTGTGGTGGAATGTTCGCGAAGAACCACGTCCTGTGGCATTAAGTCTTTCCAGAAAAGAGAAGCACCAAAACGTTCAAGGCCTCGTGGACGCTGGATGGGCTGGGCAAAGGGGAAGGTGAGGATGAAGAGCACCCTGCCATGGCTGTCCATGGGTGTTCAGGGACAGCTCTGATCCTCCCAGACTCAGGGCAGCTCTCACAAACACTCTCCTGTTCTGGGTACCTGGACTGCACCAGAGGTTTGTTCTGCTCTGTGTCTGGGTCTGCACAGACCGTTGGCAGTGGCATTAGAACAGCCAGACTGAATTGCCGCACAGTGGGATGTGGTTCAACAAAATACCTGAGGAAAACCACTTCACTAAAGGAAAAGCACGTGCATTGGTAAGGCAATTGTGGCATGGGCTGAAGGGACACTGTGGGAGGAGTTCAGGTCCATTGAGCATATAATATGAATTTAAGAGGACCAAGTAATTGCATATCTTCCTAACCTTCCAACCAGCTTTTCAGCCTCTGTACATTAATAATGCTGCACAGTGAAAGAGGACACACATTCAAGGTGGAGCTGAGGCTTATGCTCAAATTTTCTAACACCTTTTTTTTCTGAAAGACTTTTCTTTAAAAAATTAATGACTTTTTCTTTTTTTTTTAATTGAAAAATTGGGGTGATATCAATATCTTCATTCCATATTTCTTAAAAACCCACAAGCCTAGCTGAGATGTTTCAGGTGCTCAGCATTAAGTTTACTTCTTCAGGAAAACAAAAATCCACCAGCAAATTTTCAGTTAAAGCAGCCACCACTCCTCATGGCTCTCTTTTTAAGCTGACACTAGCCCAGGTCAGAGTGTCCCAGCTTTGTCATTGTGTGTTTTTAATCGCACTTCAATCATCATTTTCTCTAGTGTCAACGTTTCCACTTTATTTTCCAGCATTGTTGTTTGAACACAGTGACTTCCATAAATCTAGGACAGGACTCAGCAACCTGGATTTTGCACTAATGTCTTCTAAAACGATGAAGGAAAAGGTGAAAAAATGAAAAGGCCAGGCACACATCATAAAAAATGTTGAAGCAGGATACATTAGGATCTTTTGGCAGTCATTTAGAGAAGGTGATTTGCAGCAAGACAGGTCTACCATTTAAAGTTATTTTGGCTCTCACCAGGAGATTTCACACGCCTCTCCTGGAGAGCAGGAGCTCCATTCTGCATGACACTGATGTGATCTCTGCATTTCTGAAGATGCTACTCAATATAGCATTAATGCTAACGAAGATCATTGGGAATTCATTCCCCATGGCATGGATACAGATCTACTGTCAGCGCCCATTTCACAAGGACCACTGCAAGTTTTCACTGCCAAGCAGCCTCGCGTTCAGACCATGCTGTAATCAACTTCTTAAACTCATCTCTTCTCTGTCTATTTTACATATTTCTATGAAGAGAAAACACAAAGGTGTTTTAGAAAAAAACTCTTTCTTCATTTGCATCATTTTTGAGCCACTGCCCTGGCCTTTACTGAGTCCTTCAGGTGCAAATACTATCAGAGTTCTGACAAGAAATTCCCTTGACAATACATGCCAGTATTTTGGGATTGACTTCCCTCCAGCCTTTACAGTGCCTTGACTTTGAGACAGGAAACCACAATAATTGCTGTGCAAATATCCAGGTTCATGTTCTGGCTCTTGAATCTCTTCATGGCAGGTTAGACCTAAAATTTATGTTTCTGTCAAACTTTCTTCAGTCTTCTGGAGACAACTGTTCCACATCTTTGAAGCATTTTGAATATAGATTTTTACTAAATTTAATACAGAAAATGTACTAATGTGACTGTATCGTGATTTCTGTAGCATTTTATTTGATAGTACTTCAGGTTTAGTAAGCACAATCTGAGCATTTCCAAGCCACGATGTTAGTTTGTTGTCTTTAGTCATTACAGCTCAAAATGGTCAGAAGAACCAATGCTGATTTCTACTCCTTGTCATTACTCAGATAAAAGCTGAGTGAAAATTGGCAGGAGGGTGAATTTCATTGAAAATCCTGCAAATACAGAATACAGATGCAATCTCACTCTCCATTGTATCTCAGATATTCCTAAAATCTCATGGTAACCATGAACAGGAGCCTGTGGCTGAGACTCAGCTCTGTCCTATTTTCACAACAGCACTCAGATCCTGGAATGAGTAGCTGAGACTTAAAATTCTTTCAGAAAATTCAAAACCCTATCAATTCTAATAGTTGTTACCAGCTCAGAAATAGAATTCTGTAATATTTTTTTAGAACTTTTAGTTTCCATTCATACAAGGGACGTTTGTGCTTCACAAAGACATAGATACTCTCTAAAAGGGAAGGAGCTCCCTTTTGAGGCTTGATGGATGATGACTTTGTTTCTTTCACATTTTTTTCTACTGAACATTCAGCTGATCATAACATCCAGGTTGAGAAATGGCAAAAATAATCTCAATCCCTGGATATCAGATTAGTGGTTTGTTTACATGCGAGTTTTCTTCTAATGAATGATGGGAATGCAGAGTCTCATTGTTCAAAGGCAGATAAAGAAAACCCCATCTGCTGTAGACATTGAGAGAGTATATGTATCTATACTCTCTAAAGAACTCTGCCATTAGCTAATAATAGCATTAACAGTTCAGAAGTAAAAAGAAAAAAAGTCTCTAATACTCAGCCTTAGCAGCTGATAATGTAAAATAGGGTGGCATTTGGAAGCATAGGATGATGCCAGTCCCTGGGGAGAGAAAGGTGTTAACTCCTAATAGCTTTTCAGTAATAGCCAAGCATCTGCAGTCCACCATAAAAAAGGGTTTTTAAAAATTAATAGAGCTGAATGTGCTTCACACTGAGGAGAATGCCAGATTAATAAGCGCATTAAGGACCGCTTTGGATTGGAAATAATTATGGAAGATGACAAGGAGCAGAGGTGGCATTGGTGGTGCTTTCAGGAATGCATTTTAAAAAGCAGTTTAAAGAGCCTTCAGATGTTGGTATTATCCTGCGTGACCAAATTAAGAGCAAATGAGAAAAGTTTATCTGGCATTTTGGAGTATTGAAAGGGCTTAGTGTTATAAATTATACAGTATGAGGATAGGCAGTGGTGAGTAAATTCGTGTTAAACATTATTGGCAGTTTAAATAGCAACTGCTTTATACAGCACTAAATATTTCAATTTGGAAGTAAAAGTGTATTCACTCCCCTTCCAAAAAAGCACGTTTGACTTATTTATTTGCCAGCCCAGTCATTAGACAGTTTTTCAGTGATGAATAGGTGAAGATTGTTCCCAATAGGCTGTTACAAATGTGGAATAATAGAGGCGGGTTACAGGTCTAGAATTGATTTAGAGCTCTACTGATGAAAAAGTTGAGAGCCACAATGACATCTTCATCTTCAGCTGCAGGGTAGGCTGTGTGCATTCGGGGCTGTTTCCAAAAGGGCCTGGCGTTTATCAATATTTAATTGTCTTGTTTCAGCTCCTTTTTTTACTACTTGCTCTTTCAGCCCTTACAGCAGAGATATCTCCACACCACGGTTCTTGATGTTATTGATAGAAACCAAATCAGTCTTGGTCTCTTGATGATGACAACATAAACCCAGGCTTCCAGTTTTTAATTCTCTGGCACAACAAGGCCTTTCTGAACACATTAGAGCTGCTGCAGCCCTGTCTGGTGGTGGTAAATACAAGGACAGCCATCCCTGAACCACACAGGTGCTCCCACAGCAATTCCAGCAACAACAAAAGTGCTGTTTCCTCCCTGTGCAGTGATCAGTTTCCCTAAAGACAAAGAGAATAATGAAAAGCTTTTGCATGAACACAAAAGTCTGTGAAAACTCACAGATTTTTTTTAAAGAATTTCTCCTCTCAGTCTAAAAGTGTGCGGCTTTTTCTTTTACCTGACCGAGTGTTTGCAAGAAATAACAAAAAAAAAAACCCACCATTAATATCCAATTCTCTAATAATTACTTTAGGAAAAAGCAAAACTAATGCTGAAATATCTTTTGGGTGAGTGATACTTGTAAAGAGGCAAACCCCACAATTATAACAGCATCTTCCATTAAACAGTTCTAAGTACTGTCTATGCAACATGCTGGAGACTCATTATTTCAAATCCAACTTCTCAAAGATTTATTTTTCTTTTGAAACAATTTCTGACAGCTTTTGATCTTCTAAACTGAAAAAAATCAAAGAAATCTGTTTC
This sequence comes from Bombycilla garrulus, assembly GCA_013400315.1. Classification (NCBI taxonomy): domain Eukaryota; kingdom Metazoa; phylum Chordata; class Aves; order Passeriformes; family Bombycillidae; genus Bombycilla; species Bombycilla garrulus. The sequence continues at coordinate 917,783 of VXBU01012155.1, forward strand.
TCTGGCATATTAATAGCAAAGGAATTTCTGGATGCTGCAAAGTAGGAACTGAATATAATAGCATCTCAGTTTTATTCATCTTCAAAGAAAACCAAATATATTTTTGAGACTAAAAAAATAGGATACCCTACAGATTTTGAAGGGATGGGATAAACCTCTTTACACAAGAAAAGATGACAAGAAATTCATCTTGAAGGACGTTCAATATGCCTCTGTCCATTTAATACATTTACAAGCCAGCTGCCATGAGTTAATCTGGCTTTTACATCTGAAGCAAAATTATTTTATAATTTGGGGCTCTTATGCCTAAGGGATTTTTTTCTGTTCCCAAATTCTTTGGATATTGTAGATCAATCTGCCAACAGGCATGGCACTAGCATACACTGGTGTCTAAAATTTATGCAAGGGGTTCATTAAAAATCCTTTTGTTAAAGTTAATTTAGACAGTAAACAGTGAAGGGACAATGTAAAGGAGCTATCAACAGTGATAGGGCTGAGAAACTCTTGCTGTGGAAACTGCTTAATTACACATCACAGGTGTAATTTTAGCACCTGCATGCCATTAGCACCCAAAAATAACAAAATAAGGAGCTAGACTTCGATGCAGACATTTTGAAATATTGTAAGGTTGTAGTTTCAGAGTCTTTGTCATGTAGCTGCAGAAGACAGATTTAAATTTTCCTCTGAGTTTAGAGTTGGGATTTCTGTTTGGAGCTCCTTCTGATTTCACTATAAATTATATCTCTATGTAGGATGAGTAACAGACGTTGCTAAATAAATTAGTTTCTTGAAAGTTCGCGCAGTCCTAAAGATATAAAATGCTTTCCAAAAACTTGACTTAAAAAGAGGAAATGGGAACAGAAAAGTCAAATCTATTCTACCAAGAGACTCCAGCAAGATTTTTGGTAGATTACTGAGAAACAAACTATTCACTCATGGGTCTTCATTTGCTAATTCATGTGGAAGAACTATTCTCTGCACTGACACAATTTATTTACTGGAATTCTATGATTAGAAAAACGTGACCATGAGGAACCCCTACAAAAGAACAAGTCTTTAAAAAACAGGTAATTGTTTATGAAGTCTACAGAGTCTCATTGTGATATCTACCCTTCATAAAAAGCCCAGGAAAGTTGAAGATTTATGGGCTGTTATAGCACACCTCAGACCAGGAAAAAATGAGAAATAACCTGCTTTGAAATGGAATAAGTCAGCAGCTGTATGTATCCATGAAATCTGATGGTGAACCAGCAAAATTTTACAAAGTACAGAAACACAGTCAACAGAATTTCATACCATTATTTGTAAATGTTAATACAGAGAACCTGGTTTTCTTGACTACCTTGAACTTAATATGTTGGTAAATTCTTTAGAGCAGGATTGACAGCTCCTTTGTCTTTGAACAAGGCCTAGCATGATTTTTATTTGGTTTGCAGTCATGACCACAGTGTTAACAAGGAGAAAAATATTCAAAACTTATATAATACATATATTAAATGTATGTAATATTTATTTGCATAATTGTATAATAACTATAAACTTATATTATTTCATCAAAGTATTGGCAGAAATGGCATGGTATTCAAGATACACATCCCAATGGAAAACAAACATCTCCATATTTCCCATGTGTCTGAATGCATGGCTAAAGGAGAAATAAGGAGGTGGTAATAGTTTTTAATTAATTTTAAATAATAATTTTTCTGACCAGAAATTTGACTGTTGCAGTCCAGAATTATGGTTCAGAATTAGAAATGTTAAAACCGTTGAAATTGCACTAGACTTAGGCATTTGGATTCTTTATTTTTATGATGATTATTATTATTATTATTATTGGTGGTGACAGTGGTGTTATTGTTGTAGTTTTATTTTTGAGCATTAAACTATTCTTATCTCATTAATTTTCTTATTTTACTGGTCAATGGAAATGAAATCTCTGGAGTTCCTTCCCCTCAGCAAGTCCAGAAGCAGATTTGATATTGTGTGAATGCAGTATAGGAAGCAGCCATGCAGGATCTACATAAATATTCCTGTGTTAGGAAAATCTTCAGTCAGGTCTCCACAAGCTCCCTGCTAACAGAGGAGTTCTCAGAAAATTTCAGGGAGGAAAGGAGCTTGGTCTGGAATGGGAACCACGAGAGGGATTGGTAGATCAGAACCTGCAGAGACGTCCTCTAGCATTTCTCCATCCTTCACAACCAGCTCCTTCATCCCTGCTGAAAAAAATCTAACCCCTGCCAAGGGGGCTGAGAAAGGTGTCCAAAAAATAAACTTTCCATAGAGACAGCTCAGGATGGAGTGCTGCAAGAGACTCCATATCTAACAAAACCCTGTGGCACTGGCAAGTTCCTGAGCTGCTCACAAGGCTCTGCCTGAAAGTTTTCAGATATTTCCAAAAGCTGCATCAAATTCTCAGCAGGGTGGGGAGGCAAACAAAGCAAGGCCAGATGCATTAGCAGCTTCCTGCTTCTGTTGCTGTTCTCTCACTTCCAGCTCAGGAGTATCTGGGTGTTTATAACATTTAAATTCTGTTAATTCTGTTCATTCGTGCTGTTTTCAGGTTGGCATCGATGGGGATTGGGAAGAACAGGATATTCCCTCAGCGCTAATGTTGTATTTGCCACTGCAGAAATGTTACAGTAATATTATCATTTTCCACCAGTTACGTGTTTCCTCTTCCAGACCAGCTGTTGTTTCAGACATGGCACTGGCTCTGTAATTTTAGACGGACAATGTGAAGCCTGAGCTCAAACACAGTTGCAAAGCAAAAGAAATAATAATTTGCCACACATAATAAATGTAGATAGGCAGATGAGAACTGTGTAACTTGCTGTCCCAGAATGAGGATACAAACAAACCTGCAGCAGACCTGAAAAAGAGACTGTGTTGATACAACACAAGTTCAGGTGAAAATTAATTCAGATTAGGTCATAATCTGATGATCGTCTTTACTAGCTTGAATCATTTGAAAGAACAGTAAGTCATTGAGCTGACAATGGAAAGTATTTATTTGGCCAGTTAAGTGAATGCTGTGATCTTTAAATTGTCCTTTCATTTGAGTTACCACACTGCTGAAGCCAGAAAGTTTTGCTTTGTCACAGAAGACTTGTTTATACCTGCAAGGAAAAACAGACTGTCAGCAAAACTCAGCAGAAAGTCAGAAAGAAATGTGATATAGTACCCCCTGCAGACATCACCACACTCACTGGACTCAGAAAATAGATCAAAATGTCCAAAACAAGCCTCTACTTTGCAGTGAGACAAATCTCCTGCCCCTGTTGCTGTCACCAACCTGCCTGTAGGAGTGATGAGCATTTGGAAGTGGGCTGCTGGAAGATGTTCTGTTCCATCACTGCTCACCACTCTGGAAGTGGTCAGCTGGAAGTTGGTCAAAGCCCTGGAAGTTACAAGGAAATTGTGTGAAGTGTGGGAAGCACACGGAGGTTTGCATGGATGGTGCACACTGAATGACAGGAGGTTTGCTCAATTGGTTGGACTTCTTCAAAGCAACTCCGAATGACCACTGCAAAAATCAGAGCAATCACTTGGAAGCTCCAGCAGCCAGCATGAAAAGCATCCTGGATGATTTATCAGAGCTATACCAGTAGAGTCATGTCTATTTTCAGATCTATGTAATGAAATGATTGGCAAACTTGTGAGCAATGGTTGTCAAAGAGCAAAGTACTTAGTGCTTTGAAATCCAAAAAATTCTTTCATGATGATCCATTTGAACATCGTCTTGAAATCTAAGCATGGCTTTGCTGAATTATCTTCTCTCTGTGTTTTCATTCCTAAAGCATTTCAAGTTACATTTGCAAGCAAAGATACTAATGGCTTTGAATATTCATTCTAGAATTGAGATATCAAATAAAATTCAGTTTTGAATTTAAATAATTGCCCTTCATCATTTTTTTGACTCATAGTGATACAGGAAGTGAAGCAGAGGAGCACTTTTTAGTGTTCAAATGGCATTTTCTCTAGTATTTCCTTGAAGTGAGCACAGGGGTGATTAGGGAAGAAATGGAAGTGCTGCTGTGGTTGTAACCTGGCTGCTGCAGAGAAACAACAAACTGCTTGAATTATCCAGCAAAGGTGACCTGGTGCTTGAATTCAAGCAAGACCTTCTTACCTGATTACAACAAAAAACGAAGAAAGAGAACCCTGCCTTGCGGAGTACATTGTATTTTTGGTGCCATTCACAGCTGTGGACTTTTGTGAAGCTGGTGTTCAGTGCAGTGCTAGTGAATATACACTGTCATTATGAAATAGATGTAAAAAGAGAACTCTCTTTAAAGCTGTCATCTGTCCCACCAAAGCTGCACTTTCTCTCTGCCAAAAAGCAATCTCAGTCATCTCAAATTATAAGTACATAGAGGTGTGCCATTCTCTCCATTGTTTTAACAACCAGTTTAACCATTTTTAATTAAAATAGTTCATTACACGTACATTACAGGTCACTTTCTGTAAATAAAAGTTCTTCAGATTCCATATGTGTAAGGAATGATAAAATACTAAAAGTTCAAGAAGTTTTTCTCAGATGAAGAACTTACCCTGGAATAGGTCCACTTGTTTTGAAGGCTTTATTAAAAAAAGGAATTATGGTCAGCGTCAAAGCTCACAAAGATTCCAAAGTGGGGGTTTTTTTTCAGCTTTTGATGAAAGTATATCAGTCTGAGAAAAGCTTTTCCTTAGTCTTATATCTACATTTTGTTACATTTTATTCGTGTTTCAAAAGCAAACCAACAACCTCATGTGTAAAGCACCCAGGAAGGAGATGCTAAAAGAGGCAAGAGAAGCTGGGAGCTGAAACAAAAGCCCTGAATTTTGAGAACTTCCCAATCTGGATCAGTGTCTCCTTGCTTCCACTCGTTACCCCAATTTTTGTTATTTGCAGATCTCTAGCTGAGGAAAATATGAAGAAATTCTTACCATAGCTTTAATTGTGAAGTTTGTTCCTAGTCATTTAAGCCATTGTTTAGTTCATATTAATTGTAATTTTGAGGCAAATAAATAATTTTTTTCTTTGTGTTTGGAAGCTTAATAAACCCAGTAACAATGGAAATATTCTGCCTCCTGTTTTAAATAAATTGTTAGGGAACAATGTTATCCTGAAACCTGAACACTCACATTAAAGGGGAGAGCAAATTTCATTACGTGATCCCTCTATTTATTTTAATCTGCTCATTCCTGGGGAAAAAAAATGAATGAGAATTAAAACACATGCAGCAGTTTTACAAGAAGCAACTTTTTTTTTTCTAATTATGTATTCTTTACTTATTAATCAGTGCTACAATTTCCTGTGACATTTAACACAGACACAAGTTATTTTCATTCCAAAAGTTAGCAGTTCACTGTATCCCATACACATGGCACAAGCATTGCAAATGTAAATAAATGTAGGCGTCTGGGTTTTAACCACTGCTTTCAGAGAAACGTCTTTTTTAATGTGGTATAACTTGCAATCACACTGAATGTCATCACAGCTTTTGAGAGTGGGCAAGTCTTCATGCAATCTTAATTTTTCACTGAAAAAAAAAAAATCCTGGCAACTGTGCAAAAATAATGAAGTCCGTAGAAGAGGAAAGAGAGGAATGTGGCTAATAATCCTATTTATGTTCTTATGCACTACATTTCATTTACCAGAAATAGCATGACTAAATTCTAATAAATAAATATACTAATTGGTCATTGGAAATGCAAATTTCAACAACAATCTTTAATGCAGTATAATAAAACCCATTACAAGCACCAGCTTTGTAGATGCTTTGATTGTAAATAAGAGATTAGTTTTAAATTCAGATGTGCTGAACAGGTTGGCATAATTTCAGGTAGCAGTGGATTTAGGCTGCTTGCCAATCTGTGGGAAGAGCAGATATATTAATACCTGCACTGTTTCTACTCTCGTATGTTCAGTCTGAGTGTTTGCTATTTGCTACATTAAATTATATTGAGTGGCAGACTCGAATATGGTTTTCGTCTTCCAGCCTCTTGCAGATCACTTTTCTTAGGTTTAGGAGATTCCACGGGGCCATTTTGCCACAGAGCTTGTCTCAGTTTTTCATCATGTCCAAACAACCTGACTTGATGGCCACAGGACAAGCCACCCTCCCGCTGAAAACGAAAACCTACTTGAAGTCTTATTTCCCCTGCCCTGGGATATTGCAAACATACACCCTCACCATCCTTCATTTTCTGTCTGTGGCACTATCCACCCCAATTCCCATGCAATCAGTGAGTCAATTACTCCCTTGGCAGATCTGCAGATGGTCTCAACTACTCTAACTCTGTGCCAGTTTACATTGGCCAAAGATCTATTCCCTGCCTGACACGAGTGAATTTACCCCTGGAAAGGATGTGTGTGACACCACTCGAGCAGACAAAGATCTTGGTGCTGCACCACGCAAGGCAGGAGAAGTTTTGGCCCCAGATTCTCCCAGAGGCAGAAAATCAAGCACTTAATTTTGGATGGGGCCACAACGGTGGGATTTATAGTGTTTCTTGCTAAGCTCTACTGGTTTTAGGGAGGACTTTTATCATTCTAGGCTGTATTTTCAGGGCTCCAAACTTTCACTCATCAGAGAAGAGTATCTTACAGGGCTGTTAACCAAAAGTGCCTGATTTTCCTGAACTCTGCTGCCCTACTGAGAGTTATCAGGTGGTTCTAGAGCCCTTTGAGCTTTCCCAGCCTCAGCCCCCTGCCCTCCTAATTCCTAAAATGAAGAATTCAGCTGACACTTGGGTACACATAACTGACAAATTTTGCAAGCCACGCATTTCAGGTTTTTTAAAACACTTAAGCTCTAAACCACAACTGCATCCGTTTTAGTTGTTTATACCTTAGCATTTAAAAAAAAAAAAATTGCAGCTGAGTCTAAACCACTGTGTGGAGCTAATAGTGTGACCACTCAGTGCTATCATGGGTTTTCCTTTCCAATCTCCTCACCTTAATTACTGTCCCACATACCCACTTGTTGCATCCTGCCTTAAATTACTTGTAAATTCTTTGGCACTGGGAATGTTTCCAGTTAGGCTTTAGCATACCCCTAAGCACAGCAGTGTGAGTAGGACCTGAGGGACTTTTGTAATAAGAATAATTAGTACTGAATTTGGGATGCTTTGGCCTGAAGGGGAAAAGTCACAACAGGGGAATTGATTGAGGTGTCTAAAATGAAGTCTGTTTAAAAAAAAGAAAATGAAAAGCCCTGAGTGGCATCTCTGAGTGATGATATAACACAGTGACAGACCTTTTTGATGTATCAAGTAAGCACAGTACCTGAGGAAGACAGTTTTGACATGTGCTGCAAATACTTTGGGGCAAGACACCCCTTCTTTTCTTAAATAGCAGACAGCTGCGCTTTTTCTTTGAATTTTCCTCAGATTCTTTGGTGGCATACAAGCTTTGGTAGGACTTTTCATGGCCAAGCCCCAGGAGAAGTCTGGACACATTGAGAAAATCCCAGTCTGTGTGCCCAGTATTTTTCCTTCCTCTGTCTAGGTTGAAAGGACAGGAGTACTTCCACAGCACCCCAGGTTGTGTAAGAAAAACCATCTTAGCAACTTTTTGAGATTATTGAGGTTGGTTTTCTATAGGAATGAATGGTAAATTTTAACTGACTTGTGTCAAAACTTGGTACCCACTGGATACAAAGGGCAGGCTCCAGTTTTACAGACCTTGGACATTTTGTTTAGTGCTTTTCTCATAACCCACTGCAGACTGATCCAAGCTCGTATGTTTTACATAAACTGGATTCTCTATGAAGTGGTTTTCTAGTTTGGTTAATCATCTAGATCTCCCTGATGGGAATTTTTCATTCTGCAGCATTGTCTTTGGCTTGCCAAATATCTTTTTACAAATTGATCAATTATTTATTAAAAGAGTACTTAGCTGAAGTACAACAGATCTAGAGACCCAAATTCCTTGCTCATGGAGTTAAACCAAGCTGTACATACCTCAGTGAGGTCTTGCCTCCTTACACAACTGCTGTGTTTGACTGCCAGCCCTGAACTCTTATTAATAAATTATCTTAATGATTGTTTTTAGCTAAGACAATAATTAGAAAATTTCCTGAATACATGCACACACAAAATTGCCACGAGGTTTTACATTTTTATCTTTTATTTCTCATATCTTTCTGAATGCCCTACATAAATTATTCACTTTTTTAGCCTTGCTTGTCCCTTTCTCTTAGCAATGACTTGCTGATGCCAAGGAATAAGATGATTCAGCCCTCTGGTGCACGAGGAGGATGAAGAGGACCCGCTGGGGCTGGCTTTAGTCTACTCCCCGCCACTGCAACCTGCTGGGTTTGTGCAAATAAACATAGCTTTGGGGCTAAACCAGCCAGACTAGGTATTTCTAAGGTAGTACCATATTAATGATCATAAAACACACTTCCTGACTCTGTCCCAAGAGACCTTTTCAGAGCTGTTTTATGAGAGACTAGGGAGATCTGTTAATGAGTGAAGTAATTATTACCTGTGGGCACAGATTTAGAACGACTTCATGCTTCAGACTCCAAAAGCGTAAATGTCTTTGTTACAACTATGTTGTGTGCAGTAAACAAAAGGCATGCTCATGGAATTACAGATATGGATGTTAGGATGCATAATGCATATTTTTACATTCAGAAAAAAAAAGTCAGTGAGATAAATAGAAGATTTGACATCAAAAACTCTTGTAACAAAAAAAAAAAAAAAAAGTGGAGTAATTTTCCATATAATGAGCATGATGAAATCTACATCATGTTGTTTATTTACAAGCATACAGAAAATTAAACTACATTTCCTGTTTAATTTGCAGTATTGAACAAAGGCATAATATCGGATCCCGATACCACTGCGCTAATTCAGCATGTGCTCACTTTTGTTTCCAATATTGAGTTCTCGATGTAATGTTGTGTGTTAATCTGGTGTATTTATAGAGCTACACATGTATTTGTGAGATGTTGTTGTATAATTATAGCATAATCTATTTCAATGCAGCTTTTTTACCCAGAGCCAGCACCACTCAAGACTCCAAAATGTCAGTGGCCATATGGCAACCTTGTGCAATATCTTTTGAGGGTTTTTTTGGGGTTCTTTGAAGAGTCTGACAGTGCTCCACCACTGGCTAAACTAGACGACAGGGAGGAGGATCAGGGCTGTGGGTAGCAACCCTGTTTTCAACTTTCCACAGTCCTTAGGGGGCAAATACAACTCCAAGGAGGTCTTGAAGCTGCTGCCATCCCAGGGGCCAGGTGACTCCTGAAGCACAGACCTACGACACACTCACACACTCAGAGCTATGTGAGCCACGGTCTGGCACCCAAAATCCAACAAAGAGAGGGAAAAAAAAGCAGATTGACAATGGTTCTTGCTTTTCTTTTTACCTCCTCTCTGCATTTATCGAGCTTTACTCAAATTATATGTTTATAGTGAAATGATGTAACACTTTTGAGGCACTTGGAGAGGTTGCCCAGAGAATTTATGGATGCTCCATCCCTGTTTAAGGCCAGTCTGGATGGAGCTCTGAGCAACCTGGTCTAGTGGAAGGTGTCCCTGTCCACTGCAGGTGACTGGAATGAGAAAATCTTTAAGGTCCCTTCCAGCCCATTCCATGATTCTGTGACTCTGAGAAGCACAGACAAGCACAGGCATGCAAAACTTCCTTTCCAGAAAAAAAGATTCAGAGAGTGATTCTTTCAAATATATAACAAACATTATATTTTCTCCTCTGCCTCCACTTCTCCAAATCCCCCAACAACCATCAGATGATGAAAGAAGGGGAAGGAAGCACCTGGCTTCATGTAGCCCACTGTGATCTTGCTCAGGAGGAACTTTCAGGGGTCTCTGCAGTGCTCCCTTAGAGGAAAATCTCAGGTATCAGCTTCTCTAGCAAGTGGAGGCCCATGGGGCACATGCAGACTTGAACAAACCAAATGGGGAAATGGCTGTTTTCACAGCAGAAAATATTTTTCTCTTTTTTTCTTTTTTTCTTTTTTTCTGGTTGTTTTCTCTATTCCCATTTGGTTTAACTTCAACAGCTGGTGGGTCTAAAGTGGTTCCCCCTCAAGAGCCAGGTCTATTTTCTGGTAGTTTGAATAATTATCAGGTAAAAGCCATTGTGCTGGGTCCCCTCACCTTCTAACACACGTGGCCATCACATTCCTGCTGGGGTATCCAGTGGGCAGAACACAAGGAGATGAGTGAGGAGGGAAAAGCTCTAGTTTCAAACTAAATGTTTTTAAAAGTTAGTGATGATTATCTGAAAAGATTTTTAAAATAACTGTGTGATAGCTTAAGGTTCATTATAAATACACGTGAAGGTCTGAATTGCTCTGGGTACCTGCTTGCAAGCACTCGGTGGTTGCAGTTGTCAAGACAGGTAGGGAGCTCATTTAAAGTGCACCTTAATGTGATCAAAAAGGAGAAATTATTTCTATTTGCGAAGGCAAGATGACTAAAATAAGACCTGGAAAACTGATATAGTGGATATCAGAATCGCACCCAAAGCAGCAAGAAAGGCAATTACCAGATCAACATCATACAGGAAACACATAGTCTAAATCTTGAATTTTGATAGAGCTCAACTGCACTGTGAGATTCTACCCCAAGAGTTGCATTTTGCTGCTTTGTGGATTTCTGACAAGTTAATTTAAGGGAAGTTTGGGGCTGGTTTATGGCCAGGTGTGCGATAAACATAAAAGATTCCTTCAGTGTCCTTTAATTCAAAATACTGGCTCAACTAATGCATCCTTGGTGTAAAGCCACTGAAATCAGATATTGTCCAATAAATCAATTTTATTTTACATTCTACAGTTGTGCAATTGATATTCAACTGGCCTAAACTGGATCTCATCTTACTAGTTATTTCAGTTTCTGGAAGATTTTCCCTCCTTAAACAGTATTTCTTATTTTTGCAGTGGAGTTGGCATTTTATACAGGGGAAAAAAAAAATCAAACATGCACAGATATACCCCAGAAGCAGCTGGGTCCTGCATATCTGTTTACTGAAAACGTGAAATTATGCAAGCTTTGATAAAAGTGCTCATGTGGTTGTGTTTTGGAGTCTTCAGAAATGCAGAACACAGTGAGTACCTGGACAAGGCTTCAGTCCTTTTAAATGAGAACCTATACTATGAGAAAACTTTTAAAGCATTTTCATTCCTGAAGTCATAGTTTATCACTTGTGTGCTTTTGTAAACTCTATCACACATTTAGCTGTGGCTTGAGTACCTAAATAGGATAAAAATACAACTTTGCTTCTCCCATTTTTTAATTTTGTATTTCTTGTCGGGGATTTAGATCACAACCACTTGGCTCAAATAGGATCTAAACTTCTTTTTCTTTTTTTTTTTCCCCCACTGAAAGGTATGAATTCCTGAATGGCAATTTAGCGTGGACACTTCACGGAAACACTGCATGAATTTTCACATGATTTACATTAAGCTTTCATTAAAAATGAGAGTGGCTTAGATCCTACTGCACAAGAGCAGCAGAAAGTAGATGATGGTCTCCAGAAGCTGAATGGAGAAATGGAGAATTGCATTATTATTTGATTTTTTGCTCTCTCCTTTTCATATGTTAAGAATTGTAAGGTAGCTGTCTGGATAACAGGAAAAAGCTGAGGATCAGTAATAGTTTGGGAAGGTGGACTCACAGAGATTGAGTCAGGGACCCTCTCTGTTCACATGGAATAAAACCCAAGATTTCAGTGGGAGAAGGGTTAAATTTTAGAGCTTATCCACGTGAGGCAGTTTGTCCTGTAGCCTGCATACAATCAGCAGTATGGGGCTGCAAGATATGTTCTTGCCTGTTGGACTCAACACCACCTGCTAAAACCTACAATATTGTCACGCAGAAATCCAGATTAAACAGTGATATTGGTCCCTGCTTGCCTTAAAATCTATGACTACATGCCCAATAAATGGAGATCATCTACCATGTAATATTCAGCGAGATTGGAGCCACGGCGAGGGTGGGACAAGAATAGCATCAAATAAAGGCAAATAGCCCTGAAATCTGCATGCTATTATTTCTACCCAGAAAAAGGGGTCTGCAGGTCCAGGATGGTGGTAGTGGGAAAGAACATCTGGCGGCTGGAAGGCAACCAGAAATAAGGAACATATGGAAAAAGGGCTGTGGAGAGGCAGGGATGGGGTGGTTTCCAATACCCTGTGTCATAATGCCTAACCCCAGATTTAGTAGGGGCCACTGGGTGAGTTTGTGTGGTTGCCAGTGCTTTGTGTAGCATTATTGTTGCTTTGTTTTGTTTCTAAGGAGAGTTGCAGTCTGTTGCTGTATTAAATGTGGAGTTTGTATGTGTGTGGAGATGTGTGTTTCTCCTCTGCTCTGAGACATCGTTTGCAGCTTCAGAACTAATTTTCAGATTCAGAAAGGGTGGGAGAGCCAAGGAAATGTGATTTGTTTGTCTACATTATCTGGGAACTACATGACTTGCTGTTTCCTAGGGAAAGCTCTGTAATTTGATTGCAGATCTGTATTTAAATGTGGGAGAGAGTCTAAAGGGGACCTGACACCTCCACTGTCAAAACTCAGATAATACAGACTTCAGGAGTTTAGAGTTCAAGGTATTTACATATTGATGTTTTCCAGCCCCGGTGCAAGCAATCTAACAGCACAGGATTTGCCACCAAACAACTGCTTGGTTTGGGGGTTTCTCAACTCTCATTTAAGTGCGAATTCCGAGATATCTGAATTTACAAAGGCGGGTCCACTGGATTTCCATTTGCATATTTTTGGCAGCAGTCCACCTCATTAATGCAGGAGAGAATCAGCCAATATTATAAGAAAAACACATATGACACTCAAGGGAATTAGAAATATATTGTTAATTTGACGGAGTGTTAATAGGCCCCCTAATGTCACCAGTTTTTCCTAACAGTCGTCTGCAATGTTTATTTCTTGTTGGACCAACAAAATCATGATTCATTTTATAGATGTGAGCTGGGTGATGGTGGCTCTTTAAGAGAGATGTGTTCTCCAGAAGGTGTTCAGCATTTAGTACTCCTCTTCTTTTTAATCAAAGAAATGTCATTAAGTCAAAGGAGGGAGGAAATCAAACTCTGACTCAAATCTCTCGTGTAGAAGTAGATATTACTTTTGAATGATGCCTCCTGAGAAACTTTCCATTGACCTCTAAAGCAGAAGGGCTGCAATGGAGCGGTTATCAGGTTTAACTTTTGTGACCCACAGCTGAAATCATTGTAGGCGAGTGGCTACGGGGAGATTAAATTCAGAATGTCCTGTAAGCTGAAAGAAATATAAATCTAAGCAGTGCTCTTTAAGAAGCATTAAAGAGTGTGTATAGTAACTTAAAATTCCTCTGTGTTAAGTTACTAGGTACTCCTTTTCCATTCCTCATGGATTTATGATGGACTACACCATTATTTTTGACCTTTTCCTACTAAGGGCTGGGAGGTTACAAGTTTTGCTCTGGTAATTACCTATCAGTCTAACAAAGTAACCTTAATTAGTGGGATTTTTTCATCCCATATACAGGAATGGGGCATGGTGTGAACACATGTTATTATGATTTAACACCTCGCTCAGATCTCATGTATATCCTTTGTCTTCTGCTGTCACCACTGTAATTAGGCAGCAGAGGTGCAATATATTCAGATTTTTGTCAATACCTGCCCAAAGCTCTAAACACATGTGTGATAGAAATGAAGGCTAATATGCAAAGAAAAGCTGTCATGACCATTGTAGACAACCAAGCTTCCTTTAGCTCACTGTAGTGAGCTCTCTCTGGTTTGCTCACAAAAGCCTTGCTCATGGGATCACTCTGGTTTCATCAAGATGGATTATTGCTTAGAGGGAGCAGATTTTTTTCTCTTTCATTTTAGCACAAATCTGTTTTATCTTCCCTCAACCTGGCTTTTGATTAGAACAGGTTCAGAAGTGCTGCAGACAATACTTGTATCATATAATCTGTGGATTTCCAATTCGACTTGCACTGATTAACCAACTTCATTATGCACAAATCCCAAGCAGGCAGTCCCACACATCCCTGTGCCACGCTTCCTCCCTCCCCCTGTAACTCCAGTTCACCAGGACTTGGGAAAACATTTTCTTGCTGAACACAAGGGAGTCTTCCTTCCCTCTTCCCTCCTTCCCTGTCCTTATACACTGGGATTACACACATTCAGTTATTTTGTGCAAATGTCACAGGAAAAAAATGAAATTAACCAATGCTAGTATTAAGTATTGCTAGAAGTATTCATTAGATAAAAGATTGGTTCACACAGTTTCCTAAAATGTTCCACTTCTTTCTTACTTTTTTCCCATCTAGCAATGAGGTCTCAGTCTCCAGAGAATTTCTCCTCTTGATCCCAAGAGCAATATTTATTCACTCAGAGATAAAAACCCGTGCTATATGATACAGGTAACCAATCACATAACTCAGACGCTGACTATCAAATAATTCCAGTGAAATCTCTCCACCAAAAGAGAAAAGCAGCACAAAAGCTCTCATGGATGAAATTGGATTTATTTTATTTTTTTTTAGGTCTGCCAGGAGACAGTCAGAAAGCAGGAAAAAGGCAAATTTTGCTGAATAAGTGGTTGTAAACAACATGATGTCACCTGCTTTCTTCATCAAGCTTATACTGCTCAGCAGAGAGCACAAGCAGTGCTCTTAGTCTCCCTCAGTGACTGCTTTTACTGTCATTTACACTTTTCCTTCAATGTTTTGTTTGGAACGATCAGCAACACTTTACAACTGCTGCAACAGTGAATAACTTATTTCTGAGGATCCCCCGCTGCAACTTTCATTGTGATAAAACAGCAGCTGTGCTCAGTGAAATTTGTGAGTCGCCAGTTTCTAAGAGAACTTTTCTTATCTCTTACGTTTTTTACAAGCTCATGGGAAACCTCCCTGCGAGCCACCTTGGGGTGCAGTTCATTAAAGCTGTGTACGTGGTGAGGAGCCATCTGGGAGGGAAGGGATGGTGCTACAGGACACAGGAGGGATGCAGGCAGAATGCACAGGATGTGTGTGGTGGGGAGAGATGGAAAAGGATGAGAGGAGTGCATGGGAATGCAATCTAAACACTGGGAAAATATAAATTACTGCCAAGCCATACGTTGGCCTTTAAATTCAGTTTGACGACTCCTCCTGGTAAAGTCCACGGGTCTTCTTGAAAATAAAGTAGTAATTAGCATTAACTGATGTACACAATTTGCAAATAAGCCAAGAAATCCCATTAAGTGGGTAGTTTAAAGTAGACATCCAGATGCAAGTGTCTTGCCAAATTTTTCCTCATAACTAAGTAAATACTGCAAGGGCAATCCATCCTATTAAAAAATCTAAAATAATTCAGTGAATTGCACCTTATTCTTACCTAGTGACAGTGATAATCACATAGTAGCCAGATTCCATCCAGAAAAACAGCTCAGAGGAAGATATCTGAATTTCATGCAGTTAAACTAGGTGAGAGGGACATTGCCCATTCCATCAAATTCAGAGGAAAAATAGGTAACAGTGAGAATAAACAAAATTTTGTATTAATAGAAGGCATACTCTCCATCAAGTGTCTGTAGTTTTCATTTTTTGTAGTTTAATAGATATAATGCTCAGTAACTGACTGGGAGGTGAAAACTCTTGATACCATGAATTATCCTTTAATTAAAATTATCACGTTAGCAAAGTTTCAAGAATTATTAAATGCTTCTTTTTCTATGTCTTTAAGTTAAGTAGCATAAAAATATTAAAAGTCATCTATTCCAGAGGTATATGTCATCCTTCACTAGAGGCACAAGAGTCAATGTTCTGTAAATATCTACTTCAAACATTTTTGTTTAAGAAAGACACTGTGAGAAGTCTCATCAGGTTAATGCGTCAATATATCCATGTTAAAGGATGCTAAAAGGTGCTCTAACAAAGTAAATGTATCATGATATCTACCTTATGTTTAAAACTCGAGGCTAAGAAAAGTAACGTAATTCAGAAATCTAAGGCAATAAACCATCTCTGAAGGTAGAAATGCAGGATGGTTTCTTCTTTTCCACTGGTTCCTGTGTGAGGGACAATGTATTTTATTTTCCCCAGTAGGCTTCCTGGCCAGAAAGGAAGATACATGGCTGAGAGCTGCACAGGAGGACAGGATTTTGCAACTTTATTCCTGTACAAGTCTTCTGGTGTAACAGGACTTTAAAAATATATTCATTTTTATGTACATTTCTATGGTATCTACCGTACAATATTTCAATGCTGTGCACAAACTGATGCAGGCCTAGGCAGGGCTCAATTCTTACTCTGACTTCTACCAGTGCAACATTGACTTCAATGTGCTTATTTCAGATTTTCTCTAAAGGGATTGAAATTGGAGGCAGGCTGCTCTTTGAGCAGCACTCAGAGCTATGTAGTTCAGCAGAATTTACACAGTTTCTATTAGCACTTATTCAAAGTTGGCCACAAGTGTCAAATGAAGCTTCCATTTACAGAAATCAAGGTACTTAATTAAAATCTTACCAATAAAAAAGGGATTTTCCATTGTGTAATTGGAAGTCCAGATACTTAATCCTACTTAAAAATAACAAGTGCTCACACTTTTAAATCAAGTAGTGCCCTTTTTATTTTACTTTCAATAGTGTATGAACAGTAAGCTCCCTATGGTTTTAACCACTGAATTCTTACAATTTAAATATTTTTGAACTTCTGGTGAACATTCATATTTGTTTTTGACTTTGAATTTGATTATGCCATTTATACTCTGATGCCCTCAGAGCTCTATCAGGGTAGAGAAATTTCCTTTAGAAATCAAGATTTCCTCAGGATTAATAAATGAAAGTAGGGCTGTATCTTTTTAAACAAGTGCTGGGAAATCTCTAATTTGCCAAGTCACTTGAAGCAGTAGTTCAGGACAAAATCCAGAGGGTTGGATACTGCTTTTCTACCCGGTTATCCAAGGGAAACAAGGAGTTGCAGGATGCCATATGATGATTTGGAGTCTGTGTAACAGCAGCTGTGGAGCATCCTGGAGAACATCTCTATCATGGAAATATGGGCTTCAGACACTTTTTTGTGGTGGGAATCTCCGTCTCATGCTCTAATCTAACAGATGGAGAAACTGGGCTGTGGAGGATGGGGTAAAATGTATCTCAGCCGATGCAGCAGGACAGTGGTGGGTCTCTATGAAGCCCCCAGGCCTGCATCTAGGAGGTCAGGCTACCTAAAAATTAATTTAGCATTGTCCTAGACTCCACTGCCCCCTTTCAGGAAGCAGTCAAGGCACTGGAAAGTCAGCCATTCCTGTGGAACAAACATCTTTTGACCAGTGAGAGCTCCAGGCGCAGAAAGACCAGTCCAACAGCAATTACACCATTCATTTCCAAATTGATAGCCATGAGGGTGCTCACCGAGTTTCCTGAGGTGCTACAGCAACTTACAAAATGATCAGGAAAGTATTTATTTATACATTGTTTAAACAGGAGCCTCTGGGAATTCTTTTTAATACACCCAGATACTAATAGAGAGTTTATGCAATTTGGTGGGGTACTGGTTTATGCAATTTGGTGCAGGGACATCACTTTTTGAGCATGTTCAAATTAGATTGCCTTTCTGCTTGTTCTACACACCAGGCCAGCCATGAATCACTTTCTCTGAATAATTTTATCTACAGTTTAAGATCATTGTGCTGTGCTGGATTGCTGTAGACAGAGTGTTTTTTGATCACTGCTAAGTGCAGATGGAATGACAGGAGCCATCTCAGGAGCCTTGTACCATTCACCTTCTCTCATTTGAAGGAAAAAAAATCACTTTTTGAGGTTTCTCTTTGTTGAGAATTTCCTCTACTCCAGAAACTACCATAGGTTTTGGCAGAGTCACATGCCATTTGGCAGGATTCATGAGGGCTTGAGAACTGCCAGGCCTTCCTTTGCCAGGGAATAGAACTGATCCAAGCTTTAAAGGAGTCAGTTGAGAGCATTCCCATGGATTTTGAGAGCTTTAGAGCAAGCCTAGGTCAGAGATGATGCACCACAACAAAGCATTTCTAAACAATAAGCACGGCCTTGTAGCCACTACACCCAGAGCAGCCAGTTTGGTTACACCAGGTCAGATTCAAAAGACTGGTGGGAGCCACTGAGGTGTCCTGGCTTTCTCTCTCTCTGGAGCTTTCATTTTTAGGATCATTGAGACCTTTCACCTGATAGGGGCACAATGCTGAGAGCAATCGTGGGGACCTCAGTAACTCCACGAGCTCTTTTAGACCCAGTTATTCTGCTGCTGATACACAGGCCCAGTCGAAATGGACCCTGGGCTGTCTCTGGCCTGGTGACCTCTCTTCCCAGTGTGAGTGGGAATGAAAAACTGCACAATGAGAAACTGCACAATGAGAAACTGCACAATGAGAAACTGCACACCATCCTCCAAAGCCTGGGCAGCAGCACAGCTTAACCAACAGTACGGTGTGACTCTCAGAGAGACAGACTTTCAGAGTGATACAAAGGCTTTGGAGGTGTCCAGAGCTATTTTCCACAGCGGTATTTGTCCCATTTTTAATAATTCACATGACTATACATATTGGGTATTACATCTCAAAAAATCTATTCATTCTCTATACCTCCTTTGCAGAGTTCTACATACTGCAATAAGGTAGAGACTTCACTAAAACCAAAACTGTGACAGTCCAGTTGACAACAACTCTGCAGAATAAAGTTAGCTAAATGCAGTGACAGTTTTAAGTCTCCTTTCAGAGAGATGAACAGTCATCCTTGGAGATAATTAAACTGTAAGGTTTCAAGTCTTGTAAAAATGTTTAATTCTTCTGAAATTAGGCAGCGTTAAACCCTGAGTCAGAGTTAAAATCCCTTTCTCCTCCTATCCACAAGCCAAGCTCTGTGCAGTGTTCTTAGCCCAGGATCCTACTCCAAGAGGAGTCTGTTTACAACAGACACAACACAAACCACAACCACCATTTAGCTGATAGGATCAAAACTATGAATATAAGAATAGCTGTCGTGCTCTTATTCTAATTATTATCCATTTTCTCTGGTTCTCTCCAGAGATATGAGGCTTGTTTGTTGCAGTAGACATATCTATTATTAATCTTTAGGTAGTCAGTGGAATAATTTGCAGCATTCATTAAAAAGTATCACCTTATGGATTACTAAAAAGCATCTATGCTTTTGCTAATGAACCCCAGTAGTGCAATACTTTACATATTTTATGGCCAGACAATTATGTGATGTCTTGTTTTTATAGTCAATCTGAAAATAAACTGTTTCAGACACAGAGATAGTAGCCAGCATGAGAGAAGTTAGCACTGGGAAATCTTGCCTCCTGAGTTGTTATAGCTGCAAAGAGGTGACACATTTCCAAAGCATTATTTTATTATTTCTAAAATCCCACAGCCCACAAAAAATGTCTGTTATTCACACTTAGGATAAAGCATTATAAATGCAAAGAAAAAAAGCCAGGGAATTTCAGAAATTAACTGTTCCTTTATGGAATGTTTTTTTACTTTATTTTCAAACAGGTTTCATCTGAAAATAATGTAGATATTTAACACTTGCCTACTTAAGGTGATAACAAAATCTGTATTTCATCTATAAGTAAATGGTGAAATCATTCAGCTCTCAAAAAAGGGCAGCATTCAGTATTAAGTGTTTGCCCATATAATGTGGTTGCCTCCATGAAGAGTCACCAATTTACATAAAGATTCACCCATTTAACCTCACAATTATCCAAGAAAAAGCATTTACTTCAGTTCCAAGATGTCTTTGAGACATAACACACTGTTCTTTTATTTTCCCTGTTATTCTAAGTTTCTCATTTCTCCCTTTTGCCTTTGTCCTTTAAAATTATTAGTGAAGCAAATCCATCACAAGAGGTGGCAGCTCAGGCGCCTGGCTCTGGCCTGCCCATGTGTGTCAGCACAGCCCTGCAGGGACCACCTTGAGGCAGATGGGAATAATTCACTCTCAATGCCCATTAAATCTTTAGCCTCTCCTTGGAGACTGCAACAAGGGTGCCAATTAATGTCAATTGTCACCGTGGTTGATGTGGCTGGGACACCTGCCCACGAGGGGCTCAGCAGATCCCCAGCAGCGCTTGTCTGTGGTGCTCCAGTGTATAAATGATTTCAAAGGTGAGGAAGCAGCACTGACTCGTCACAAATTTCATTCACTGCCGGCACGAGGGGAACAGGAGCTGCAGCTCAGCCAGAGGGGAGAGCTCTGTAGCACAGCTCAGTTCTCCTGTGATCTTTCCCTCTTTCCATGATGTCTCCCTTGTAGCAGGGTTGACATTCTCTATTTTCTTCTTTGCAAAGTGACAAGAATCAATACTTCATTGAAAGCTGCTGCTTGCACAGCTTTGCAGCCCAGCAGGTACAGACCAAGCTGGTGTCATGACAGATGCAAGTTATTTTAGTACTATGTGCTCTATACCTCCATAAAGGTGGGCTAGGAGTAGTCTAGGAGTTATCAATTATTGCAGTTTATTGCTCTTCAAATGTTTCTTAGCTTATCTAAAGAGAGCAGAGCATTAATCAGAAAACATCTCCTGTCAGCTTCCACTCTCCTCAGCTCCCCATGCTGTATCACTAACCACTGTCTGTGGAGACTGCCCACAGCTTGGGTTTCCAAAATCCATTTTTGGCAGTGGGCAGTTAATTTTGAGAGTAAATATGGCAAATTATAATAGCTGGTTTATGACTGAAGGTACTGATGAACCTTGGGCTTTCCCCAGCCAGGCTTGTGCACCCTGTCCTGCCTGCAGACCACACTTAGGTTTCCCTCATGCCTCATAGGTTTATATATTTCCCCTTTCTTTTTCCCCAGATGTAGTCCACCTGATTTTCACTGGAATAATATTTGGCCTCATTCCCTGATTTTCAGTGGAGCCTCTGTTAAAATTAATTGGTCCCCTGGGACTAACATTTGCCGATATCACCAATAACCTGTTGTACACAGAAGCAGATTCTGCTCACCCAGGGGAATAATTAGGGAGTGAATTCAGTGCGGAAAACTTTTTTTACTCTCTTCCTCACTGGCATGGGCTTTACCAAGAAATTTTCTTATAATCCTGACACGCTAATAAACTGATTTTTATTGCTACCCGATTCAGTGAGATCTTATATTGTGTCACAGGATGAGATGGACAATTTTCTTCCTTGCTTCTAACATGTTCAGCTATTAGTCAGTTATATTCTGTTTTTAAACTGGCCCAATCACCTCAAAATCTGAATCACCCATCTGCCAATAAGCTATGAAAACCACAGAGTGCAATTAGTTGTACAATATAATTAGTGCCTTTTCCTGGATTTCTGAGTCATGTCTTTCCAGCATTCTGCAGTGAGAATTACAGAGGTGTTTCAGGCTTAGGTGTTCATGGGAATGAGATTCCTTTCGTGAGAAGCTCCTGAAAACATTAAAGGCTGTTCAGAACAAAATTAAATTATATTGAGATATTATGCTGGATTTGAGAACTGATGCTGGATTGCACACATAGAGGCATATAATTGTACACACTGGAATAAAAAAAAGAATGAAAAGAAACTTCTGAACATTAAAATTTTATTGTAAGTATGGCGGGGAGATGGCTTTATCTTCTTGCAAATTCAGATGCTATTGAACCCCTAAAAAACATGAAATAGGTATTAGATATCTGATCTTTCAATTTCATCTCACATCCCTCCAGATCTTTCCCATGCGTAGTGCAAAATAAGGCCTGAGCCCATGCACTGCGCAGGTGCATCCCTCCTTTGACAAACAACAGAATTTTCCTGGGATCAGAAAACTGCAGGCAACATGGAGAAGTTTCCACCTGAGCTTCCATTTTCCATCCCTTTGATGGGTGACTCCCAGAAAATGGAAATGCAGACCCATTTTCTCTCGGCAGGGATCTGTTGCCACCCCGGCAGGCCAGGGTTAGGTGGATCCCAGGGACAGGGGGAGGCAGGGCTGTGTGTTTGTGTTTATCCTGCACAGGCTGTGGGCTGGCCTGAGTGCTGAGCATTTACTGATGCGTAACCAGAGTTTTTCTCATTTAGCCAATTGCCCTGGACCCTGTCTGGGGGGGTGTAATTTGCATAATCACTACCCAGGTACAGGCAGTGTGTGCATGCCCTGCTCTGGCAATCAGCCCCTGCTCACCCAATCAGGGATTTGCATAATCCCCTTGCAGCTCCTTCCCAGCAGCTTCACTCTGGATATGCAAAGCCCTCCATTCTCCTTGGCTGCTGCAATCCCTCTGTGCAGAATGGCTTCTCTGCTGCTTCATTTTTCGTATGTTTTACAGCAATAAAGACATTTCTTTTGCCCCTGATGTCCATTTCCACGAGAAGAAAAAAGAAAACACACTGAAATCTTGGCACGGATTGGTCTTTCCGGTAACTTCCCCTTCCATTTCTTTTGATCTTATCTCTAAATTTCTAAGGTGAGACTGAGGGAGGGGATTCTGCCTCTCTAACCCACCTCAGCATGACTCCACCTGGAGTGCTGTGTCCAGTTCTGGGGTCCTCAGCACAGGAAAGACATGGACCTGGTGGAGTGGGTCAAGAGGAGGGCCATGAAGATGGTCAGAGGAATTGAGCACCTCTCCTATGAGGAAAGGCTGAGAGAGTTGGGGCTGTTCATGTGGAGAAGGGAAGGCCACAAGGAGACCTTAGAGTACCAGCGGACAAGCTTATTGTAAAAGGAAAGGGTTATTGTAAAAGGAAAAGAGGTAATGGTTTTAAAATAAGAGAGGGGCAATTTAAATTAGATATAACGAAGTGTTTTACAATGAGGATGGCAAAACACTGTTTGTCCAGAAAGGTGGCAGATGTCTCATCCCTAGGAACATCCAAAGTCAGGTTTGATGGGGCTCTGAGGACGTGGTCCACTTGAAGATGTCCCAGTTCTTTCTGGGGGGTTGGACCAGGTGACCTTTAGAGATCCTTTCCAGCCCATGCCATTCCAATATTCTGTGGTTCTGTGATCTTCCCTGTCCCATCATCCTGCACAGGGTAAGGCTCCCAGGAAATCTCTCCAGATTATGTTTCCACCAGGAGATCCATGTCCCAGTTTCCCAGTTTGACCTTTACAGGGTGACAGGTACCCCCAGGTCCTTTGGGAATGAGAAAGGGAAAGGAGGGAAAGAATGCGGAGCACAAAACAATTTATGAATGGAGAGATCACCTCCAGGGATACAGATCCCAAACATCTACTGTACTTAATCTATAAAATTTCCTCTGCTCTTCCTGGCCCTTCTGGTCTTTGACTGAAGATTCTAATTTGCTTTCAAGGCAATGCAATATATAAAAGCAGCTAAAATTAGCTCCACAACTCCAGTGTCCCTCGTGTATCCCATTTAATATCACTGTCTGTTACAGAGCTATGAAATTTAGAGATAAAATCCTCGACTTCACCCATGGAAGTGCCAGTGAAGGTGGAAGCACACTGCACAAAAGCAGCAGTGAGTGTGACTGATTTTCCTTTCAAACTATTTTAAATCAGGATATGTACCTTCATTTGCTTTTAATGTGTTGTACAATTGCACAAGAAAATCACATCTAATGAGTGCATGATGAATCATCAAACTCAGAAATAAGGTTGATTACAAACATCAACATCATCCTAAAGTTGAGGTCATGGCTCCAACCTGGAAAAAGCATTTAAAACTTAGAGACAATTACTTTCTTTGTAAAAAAAAAAGAAATTTTATTAACTTCAACTGTTAATAGAGTAAAAGGTGCTCCCAGCCTGACTTCTGAGGTCATAAACTATTTGTGATATACAACACCTTTTCCGAGACCTATTAAGGAAATAACCTTTGGAATGATGTATGGCACAGCCTAATGGTCTAAGAAGAGTCTTTTGCTGACCAGCCAAATAGTCATGCACTCAGATTCCCCACATTTTATGATGTCACAGAACACCGTAATCCATAAATCTTTGGTAAATGCCTACTTATCTCTAAAGCACCTACACATATTGTTGACAACATTTTTTTCCAGAACTGTAAATTCTTACTAGTTATAGGTATTTTAATGTTTCTACAGCTCAGATATTTACTGTTCTGCCTTAGGAAGAAATATGCTTGAGGCAAAATTTTTACTTTATTGCTGTCTGTAATAGGCAGATATTTTTCTTGCAAGGGATTTCCTGCAATAAATACCATTGTCATTCTTATGACTGAAGTTGTTGGCTTGAAACACCTTGTCCTGAAATACTGCCTTTCCAAGCCATTATTATATAATTACTCCAGCTTTTGACCTACTTACACAAAACAGGATGCAGTCCTTTTCTCTTCAGTATTCCAAATGAAAGGACAAAGGGGAAATATTTATTTTTCAGGTGAAAAATTGTTAAATTAGAATTACCAGGAGACAGGTACAAACCCCACTTTGATTTGGGGCTGTGTGTACTTTATAGCCCCACCAAACACCTGTGTTTGCAATGGAGAACAATTGCAAAAAAAAAAAAAAAACAACGCGGTAGTCCTGATCCAACTCCCATTAAACCAGTCAGACCACAGGGGCACAAAGGAATTGCTTGAAGGGGTGCAGGGCTGTCACAGACTGATGGGACACTTTTACTGCCTGTGAGCTCTGGGGCATTGAGAGGACGAGCTCCACAGCACCCCTGTGTCCCATTCGCAGGGTTGTGTGCTGCTGAAGGGGCAGGACTGTCCCCCAAAGCAGAGCTTTCATGTCAGGCTCGTGGGAACACAAGCAAACCAGAGGAAAGGAAAGGTTCAGTAGAGATAGTCTGACCAAAAACTGTAGCCACATTCAGCCACTTTTGGGTAAACCCTCAGTACAGTCCCTGTCTGGGTGCTTAGGATAAACAATTCTGCTCCCATTCACAGAGTTATCCAAACCCAAGTGCTTAAAAAGCCTTCTGCATAGAGAACTATTGTTAGCATCACCACAAGTGGCCTGAAATAATCTTTCCCTGTCAAACAGAAGCCTAAAAGTGAAAAACTACCTTAATATGTCCTTGGAAAAATTTAAGAATTTGCTGTGAAGCCAGGCAAGTGTGGGTGATAAACCTCATTTTTTGACCATTCTGAAGAGTTGTTCTCTTTATCCATTGCATATTTCATAGACAGACAATATTGCATATTGTCTGACTGCAATCAGACAATTCTAGTACAATTCAGAATATTGTATTTCTATAATGCAAAATACAAAAATGCTTTATTAGTATCCCAGACTTTGTTGCAGTCATGTAGCTTAATTTGTTTTAAAAAAAATTTCTTTTTTCCTTCTGAATTATGATATTCCTTTACATGCAATGAAATGCTGGCTTTCTTGTTTGAGTGCTGCTGCTTCCTGTTTGCAAGTACCAGAGCCCACGCTCTTTAAAGTGCAGTTGTTATTAATAAAGGTCTCAATGACTGACAAATCCCTACTTCATGCCTCTTTATTTTACCCATGGGAGCTAGTTAAGCTGTATTGTTTGATTTGTATACATTGATGTTCTGATAGCACTGGCCACTTCTGTTTCAGTTGGAGTGGAAATACATTCCTTGTTGGCTCTTTATTAAGCATTTCTTGGGCAGCTTTTGTGTCCACTCGCAATCCCTTATTTTCAAACTACTTAAACACTGCTCTATTTTTTTTTTTTTTGGTCATTTTCTAATCTCCTGTGTCTTCTGAGTGTAGGAAGAAAAATAACTCACTTATTTATGTCTGACTCTCCCTCAACTTGCCCAGTTCTTCCAAAAAAAGTCTCTGTATAATTACCGTGCTGTTAAACCAGCGCTCCAGAATTCCTTAGAAATTTACTTCTTATCTCCCTTGGAAGTAAATCACAGTTTAATCACCTGCCAAAGCTGGCATTAAGTGTCCAATTAAAAACCAAACCTTTTGCAGCTTATCACTTTATGCTGTAAGGAACAGGTGTGTTTTTAGGTGAGTCCTGGGCTGATTTCTATTGAATTATCTGGTAGGACTCCCACTGGCTTCAGGGCATGTGGAATGAGGCAGATGGTGGAGGATTTCTTTGGAATAAGGACCTGATGGATGTCTTCCGAGCCTGGATAACTACCCCAAGGCTCATTGAAGCCTGCAGGTCCAAAATTCCCAAGGATCTAACCTTATTACATTCCTCAGCCACAGAGCTGTGAATTTGCAAATTAGGCAGAACTGAAAAGAAGCATCATTAGGAAAATCTGCTGGAATAGCTGGAGAATGACTGAGGGGCACATCCTAAATGGATGCCTCAGTCACTGGCCCAGGATTCCCAGCTCTGAGATGGGTGAACACTTGTCACTGTGCACCCAGAGATGATAAATTGGGCAGAAAGTTTGTCCGGTTGCACCTGTGCTGTCGTTGTCACATTATCCTTGACTGTGAACCATCAGCACAGTTTACACATAAACAAAATTACACAAATTACACCTGACACTGTCCCAGTAAAATGTTCAGCCCGTGCTGTTGGGCATTTAGGTGGGTTCATGCTGGAAAGCTGCTGATGTCTCCCACCATTTACAGTCACATTTGCCTTGCCCTTTCCTGGCCATGTTTAGAATCTGATCCCTACCTGGTAGATCAGAGCTGCACCAGTTCTTTTCTGGCAGACTCTGTATCTGGGGAGATAACCAGCTGGATTTTCTCTTTATCAACCTGCAAGGGTTCCGTCACCACACACAGAGAAAGGTTATTTAATTTATGCTTGTTCTGGCCTATTTGTGTGCCAGTGACAAATGCACATACAAAGCTCTGTCTGGTACGTGGGAAGTGCAGCATCCCCTGAAAGCCCTTCCTGACCACAAACACCAGTCCAGCTTCGGCAGCACATCCCAGTTCTTATCAATGCTGACAACCCAGACAGTCTCCAGAGACTCTCCTCTTTTCCTGCACCTTGTATTTCCGTGGTGCTGAATAATCCACTGCACACTCCCTTCTTTCCACATATCTCCGTTCTTTAATCTCTTCTGTGATCGTTACACATGATATATGATAAAAGGTAACTTTTCCACATCCAGAAAAGGTGTCATTCCATAAACAGGCCGTTTTGTCATAAGATAGCACAGAAGATGTTCATACTCACTTAGCAAATGCCCTAAGGCACACAAGATTGTGGCTGAATGGAAACTTCAATTCTTCTGATTCACTCTGCTATTACAGTGTACAAAACCCCTTCCAGTGGATGTTGTTGCAAATGGATGTGTCTGGGTCAGACCTGGAAGATCCTGCCTAGGGAAAACTGCTGCTGAACTGAAGCCCTGGGTGAGAAGTGAAGTCAGAACCTGAAAGTCTGTTCAAACAAATCAAGGCTGATTAGCAGTGAGTGGTGAAACTGCAGTTTTTACACAATGATATGTACACATTTGGCTGTTTGAGTTTTTTTTAGTTACGTTCATTTTCAGTCGTCTTGTTAAATGAAAAACAGATGCCACCAACAAGTATTAGAGCTCACAAAGATGGATTTACACATTTCTTTTACTGAGTGTTTTTATCAATAATGCACATGAAAAGGGTCTGGGAAGTTTTATTACATTAGTTTAGCCACCATAAATCAGCACAGAATACAAAACTCATTTAAATTGCCGCATTAGGTCAAACGTAGCAATGATGAGGTGTTATGTTCTAACCCTTGGAACAGACGGGCTGACGATCCTCTTTTCTAACGCTGGTGAAGCGATCACGAGTGCAATGATGGACTTTGTGACTGTTTCATTCTGTTCATGCAGAGAAGACAGGAAAGAGAAGGCAGGCCTGGGGAAAGCAGCTCTTAGGGGAGGCTGTGTTTTCAGCCAGGGCCAGGACAGGGTGCCGTGACACTGCACAGCGCTGCGTGTTTGCTCAGCCTCGGTGCAACTCCTGCCTTTGCCTGGCTCAGTTTCCCGGGTGGTGAGCGATCCTCGGGAGAAATCTTCACTCCAAAGGGATTTGAACTGCTGGGGGCCAGCCAGGAGAGAGGACACAGCCCGTGGGTGAGCCTGTGCCGCTGATCCTCCCCAGCACAGCACATCTGCAGGCAGGGTGGGAGCTGCTGCAGCCCTGCCTGCAAGAGCAGGACCCGGTTCATGCAGGAATGGCTGCTGCTCTTGGGTCTCAGGCAGTGAGAGCCCTGGTTCTGTCCCTCGCCAAGGCACTGCAGCCACAGATGCTTCCCTAATCCGACCACAGCTTGCATCCCTCATCTCAGCCCTGCTTTGCAGTAATCCCATTCAACTGCATAATTACTGCCATACTCAGACAACTGTATAATTTCCTCTTGTGAATTAATAACAGTAATAATAGTACTAGTAGTAATAATAGTAATAAACTATTGTTGGGATTTTCCCCCACTATTAATTGCTTGCTCCTTTGGCCTTCCTATGGAGATGGCCAGAAGTAATGCCAAGCAGGAAATTGTTGCTTGGTTTGAATATTGTCATATGCTTCCTAGAGCTCCTGTTGAGACCACCAGTTTGTTCCAGAGAGAACGTGTTCAGTAACTATCAGATGATGATGACTAACTGGTTTATGAATTCAAGTCAGTGGTCTAGAAGTGAAAGGATTTATTTTTCTGTTTGCTTTTTTAATCTCAGCATCAATGCTCAGAGCCAGAGTCATCCCATTTTTGTCTCTCCATCAAGCTGTGGTTATACTGATTCGTCAAGATGGTTTGAAATTCTTTTCTCTTGTACTTTGAGGCCAGAGGCTTCTTTGTTCTTTAATATTTTCCTCTCCTCAGTGTATTTTAGGATGATTCTCTAACCCTGTCTTGTTAAACCTAATTGGACAGGACCTTAATCGAGGTGACCGTCAAATGTCATGTTTTCCTCTTCTCTGACCACTACTGTAGCCTCTTCCAGGAGTTTTTCTTTTGGAGAAACTGTTTCTTAGGAAGTATAAATGTTTGGAAAAGAAATTAGCTCCAAATGTGACTAGCCACTCACCCATAAGTCATGATTTGCCTGTTTTCCCAGGCTTTGTTTCTTGTACCAGTCAAAGGAAAGCTGAAAACAAAATAGATTAAATGCTTTCACAACGTAGCATCAAAGGCTATAATTTTGTTCATTCAAATAATTTAAACAAGATCAGACAAAGTGAATATTTGGAAGGGACCCATTCTAAACTCACAGGAAACCCAAGCATTTCAGGAACCGATGGTGTCTGTGCGAGATGGGCAGTTAGTGCTGAAGCGATGCCACAGTGTGGTTTTCAGAGAAAATTGTGAAAAATTAATCAGCTCAAACAGATCCAGTCAAAACAAGGGAACATTTTGTACATCAGATTTATGGCTTTGGTTAGAAGAAGTGAGATTCATTGAGTACAACATATCTTTTGAAAGTGCTTTTAAGTGGGAATGTGGTGTTCTCCAATCACTGAATGTTGTTCATCTACGGGGATTTTTCCACTGGGTCCTTTTTTGAGTGAAATGCAAAGCTGTTGTCTTGATCCCATGATACTTTTCACAGTATTAAGTACACAGCTGAAGAAATATGCACCATGAACTAATTAGACAGTGAAAACAAGGTTATTTTCCTTCTTGTGAATTGTCTCAGCAAGCACAGAACCTCACAAATCCTAACACTTTGCTTGCTTACTGTGCCAGCAAGGAAAGACAAGAATCTTTTGATTTAAAATAAAGCTGGAGCTGAGAACTTCACCAACCCTTTCTAATGATGTTCAAAGCCCCAGTGACCCTCTGTCCACCTCCTGTGCTGGGGACAGTACCAAAGACAGCTGCCCAAGCCCAGCAGGACTTCAGAGGCTGCAGGCCTGTGTTTCATTAGTGGGAGAGCAAATCAGAGAGACAACTGCCGGCTCTTTCTCGTGTCCAACAGGCTCATCAAATCAAATATGTTACATCCGTTTCACTGGTGTCCTGGTGAGCTATTACGTCACCCAGCAGGAAAAAATATTCACATTTGGATCATCCAGACGCAAACCCAGGAGCTTATTAGTGAAACTGTGTTTGGAGACATTGAATCACACTCAATTATGTGTTCTAACAATTGCCCAATTGCATATCGTACAACTTCAGCCTTGAGTTTCTCTTCTTAAATTCCTTTACGCTGCTCATGAAAACATTGATTGCTCTGTAAAGGCTAAATAAATGCTTAATTGCATTTCAGTAATGTATTATTCTCCAAAACAATTTTTAAAACCACTCACAGATAAACCCATAGCCATTTAAACTGCGTATGAAACATGAGTTTTTATTCAGGATAAAATCCTGGCCCCAATGAAATCAATGGGAGTTTTGCCATTGGCTTCAGTGGGGCCAAGATTTCTCCCTTGATGCACATGATATATTTTTCCTGACATTTAGAATGATGAAACAGCCCTGGTTCTGATTAGCCCAGGGTATAAATAGTATCACTCAACTAGAGCAAAATTCAAATCAAACCTCAGGCATCTTTGCTGATGCCGCTTTGTTTTGCAGCGCTGTGTGCTCACAGAGGGACCCAAGTGGCCATTTGGAGTCAAGGGCTTCATCTGCACCCCCTTTTCTGGATTTACACTTCAGGGTACACCAGTGCACGGGGAGCAAAGGGTTATTAAGCATGGAGGCATCCAGTCATATGTCTTGTGACATACATTTTTCCAGCGTGAATTCTTCATTAAAAGAACCCTTGATGTCTCACAGCTTGTCACCAAATTGGGCCTTGACTCTTAATATAATTTAGATGAGTTTAAAATATGCTTCTAAGAAAAGCTGCATCCAAATTTATAAAAAATTGTATACCATAATATTAGGGAGAGATCTGCTGCTTGTTTTGACAAGTTTCATTTTTTTTAGCATCTTACGAATATATTTTAACCTGCTGCTTTATATTTGAATCAGCAGTACTGCGGGAGGAAAACAACATAGTTGGATTTCTGAAACTGTTCAATAAATTACTTGCACATTGCACAGCAGAAAAAATTATTTCTAACCTTTCCCTAAAATTTAGGTTCCTTTTTTAGACAGAAGGAGTCATTGGAAAGCAGAACTAATGGAGACACTGTGGCAGGGACGAAGAGACGCTAGATGTAGAGGAAATCATTGCAATCGTGTCATTTACTTTGCAGAGATAATCCACAGTTTTTGGGGCCTGGTTGTGTAGTTTCCCTGGCCATCCTTACAGCATCTTCCAGACAGCTCCAGCAGGGATGGGAGCTCAGCAGCTGGAGGGAGGCTCTCTCCAGAAGTGGGGAGGCAGTGGCACAGCCCCTCCACTCCTCCTGCCCCTCCCCGGCTCCCTCTTATCTCCACCACTTCGTTATCTGCCTCTGCAGCACACATGGGGCTGTGATACTCCATGAGACATGATAGAGAGAAAGGACCTGTTATTGGCCTGCTCTTCAGGCAAAACTCCCACTGGCATCTCTGAGCCCTTAAATAGTACAGCATGTTGCAAGTGGAATTGTTTATTGTGTTCAGTCAGAGCCGGCTACAGCCAGCTCTCACTACTGACTCAACTTCACAAAATCTCGCCCTCCTGTCATCCCACACTGCAGAGCTCACTGGGCCCAGCTCTGTTTCCACTTAAACATTGGGAAAAAATGGAGTCAGGATTGCTCCACCATCTTCTTCTGAATCTGAATCTGGGCACTCTTGAAAAACTGCGGGAGAGTCTGAAAGATGAAGACAGCAGGTCAGGCACTGTGTTGGTGCTAAAGGCAGCGTGGTTTACACAGCTCTGGCAGCCAGGCATGACCTGAGCCCAGGATCTGCTTTTCTTGTAGCTCACCCCTCTGAAAACCAGCAGATCAAAACCACGGAGTAGCTCGAGGTGAATATCAACAGCAGGGTTTGATCCCTAGAGGGTCAAACAGATAAATTGTCCCCTGCTCTCCTGTTTGTGCTCCAGCAGCATCCAAACAGAGCTCCTTGCTGTAGGTTTATCCCCAACCCTCAAACAGTGGCTGTGCTCAGGACCTACAGCTATTATTGCAATTTACTGGGCTTTACAAACCACCCTTGCAGCCTTATTCACACACACCACTGCGGAACACTGCATGCAGCAGGTTGTTTTGTCATTTTAGCAGTGTTAAAATTCATCTGGTATCTCTTTCTTGCTAAGTGCAGGTAGAAACACACTCTTGAGTGAATAGGATATGCTCCACTTGTGAAGTGTAGAAGCAGGTCAATAGACAACTTTCAAAAGGAACCATTTAGGATAATTAAGCAGCACATACACACCAGCAAGAGTTTATTTTGTATTGGAAGGCATGTGGTTAGGGAAACAATAGCAGTTTTTTCCCTGGAGAATGTTAATTAAATTGAACACCCTGGAAAACTGAACTATTCTTACCACAAATCTATAAATCAAACTGTTCTGTTTGCTTAATATAATGCTTTGCTATTCTAGTCACACTGAAGTGGGCCAGCCACACAATGCCAAGATATTTCCATGATGAGCACATTAGAAACACTGATTGACTATAGATCTTATGGATGTGAGGCCAAACCCGTATCTCATTTACTCCAGAATAACCGAGATCAAAATCTGGCCCACGCTGTTCAGATTAGTACATAAATAACATGAAAGGTTTGTGAGCTCTGTAGCAGATGCATTATGTACTTGTTATTTGTGCCGTAGAAGTCCCTGGCAACTCCAGAAAGGCACCAGGACTCCGCTGTGTTAGGTGTTGTGCAAATGCAGAGCAAAAGGATTTGTCTTCCTGCTTTGCCAAAGTAGCTTGAAAATACCTGTGAGCAGAAATTCACCTCCTCAAGTGACCTCAGCAGAGTGAGGGAGCAACACTCTCTGCTAGAGCTACAGAGGACAGGCATGGTCTGCTTGGTCCTTTCTTCTCACAGGCTAAAGGGGCTCTTTTTGCTAACATATATTCTGACTCTGAAACTGAAATTCCCAAATTTTAAACCCAGGGCCCAGATGAATTTTCAAATTTCTCAACCAGGCTGAGGCTGCCTGCAGGCCCTGAGAGCATCACCCACAGCAGGGCTCCAGTGGCATGGTGACTTCAGCTGCCGCTCAGGTCTGCATCACAAGACACATCAAAATACACTGCACACATGGTGTAAACCTGGAAAAGCATTTTCATGTTTTCTTGAGTGGGCTGTGACTCAGGTTCCCATGGAAAACCCTCACATGCAGTTGTTTCCCCTTACACGCAGTTGTTACTCACTGGAAGAAAGGTCACTTTAGCTCCAGCCTGCCAGCTTGTTATCTACATCTCACTTAGATGCTAAATAGAATTTAGGCAAGGAAAAGTTCCAAAATTTCAGGTTCTGAAGGGAACATCGCATGGACTGAGGAAATTAGTTTGCTATCTGGCTGTGTGTTCTGCAAAAGCAGTGCATGTGACTGAGCATGTCCCTGAGGCAGGGGCAGGCTTCAGGAACACGTGCAGAGGAATGGAGGAGCCACACCAACCTCCACGTGGTAAATCACTCCCTGCACCAATCAGCAGGGGATCAGCACCTCCGGAAGAGCTTCTCCTTCAGTGGAAGTGCTCCAAGAGATGCATAATTGGGACCGGTCCTTGTGGTATACAGAAGATTTTCTGGGCCTTGTTTGCATCACTGAGCTTGTAGCGGTCAGCAGAGCAAAGACAGAGAGACCTGGGCTCGAACAGCCACGAGAATACAGAATGCAAATGTCGCACTTGTCCCCTGAGCACCCCAAACTCACCGGTGGCAGTGTCTGCTGTGTCCCCAGCTGAAAGGGCTCTCACTGTAAGGTCACCTGCAGGGCATCCCAGCACTGAAAATAAAGGCTTCTGTCACCAGTCCTAACACAAAGCAGCCTCATTTGTCACAATCTGCGAGTCCTGTTCATTGGAAAACCAAGAGGTGGCTTCTTCCACCCGTAACAGGATGGCAGCTGAAAGTTTTGCACAAATTTCTGCGTTCTTTTCCAAGCAAAGCTCACTCACTCTCTTTCAGCGGTACCTCATTCCTGGGCCAGAAGTGGAAAAGTTTCCAGTGTTTGACCTGATGGCTCTGTCCAGAATAGCAGTCTTATCTTGAATTAATAAGTTTGGGTGACAGTGGATAGGCAGGAAAAGACAGACATTTTGTGTCCCCCAAGAAAATTAAGTGACAGTGTGGAACAGGGGCTACTAATTTGTGCACAGCTCTTTCACAATTTGCTGATCTTCATTTGTGAGATAAAATGTAAAGCTTTTCTTTTAGAGCATGTAGAGTTACTGATCCTTAATATATAGCCCAAATATGCTACATATACCCACGTGGTTTAGCTGCTACTGGATTGCAGTTATCACTTGTAAAAAAAAAGACAATTCTTCAGCAGTAAAATAGTGTCATGAGATGTATATGGCTGGAACTTTCCAAACCATGTAATTTAGCCTTTCTGAGGGAGTTATTTTTGATTCTATCATGTCTGTTTTGGGCTGTCTCACAAGAATTGCAGAAGTATGTTATATTAAGGGAGAGGTCTGGTATAAATCACACTTGTTCAGCCAGACATCAGTCACATTACAGGCAAAAATGAATGCTTCTTTCGTTCTTGTGTCTGACCCCTCCAACACAGCATTGTCCCCACTAACGAGCTGAACATTTTTGCTGATTTGTTACATGTAGCAAATATAGAAGCAATGAAACCCATCTGTGTAATTTTTTCATTGATTTGGACTTGAATCCAAGTGTGTTCTAAGTAGCTCTTGTCTATGTGCATGTGTGTGAGAGAGAATAGCTCATCAAAAACAAAAAGTCTTAAACTTACCTGCTTGAAATATTTATGAATAATGGAAAATACCCTGGATCTCCTCCTGGGCAGCCCAGCAGCCATTTCAGAAATGGTTTAGTGTTAAGTAAGGGCTGCTGGTTTCAGCCCTATATTTGCAGTAAGATCAAATGTTCATTTTTAGGGAGGCCTCCTGACAATCCTTTCCATTTTAAAAATAAACAAATAAAAATATCAGGGCAGCATGGAAGGCTGAAATAAAACAAAGCAAGTTCAAGCACGCTTCATATCCCCTCCTTAATGCTGAAAATATACATGGTGATGGTACTTCTGTGCATCCCTTATGATTTCAACTTTCTGCAAAACAATTTTAATTTGGACTGGTGTCACTGTTTCTACCCTGAACTCTTCAAAACACTGCTGATTCCAAGCCACCTGTTAAAAATCTCTTTTACTTTCAGCTACCCAAGGGCCTATCTCTTTTATTTCAGAGACAGAGTAATGCTGTGAAGGAATGGGTTTAAACAGTTGCTTTCAACCTGTTTAAGTTTCTATTTCACATCTCCAGCCACTGTGGATATTTGGTTCATGATGCAGGGGCTGTATAAATCCTTCCACACAAACATTCCCACCTGCACAAGCAGCTCTTTCTGTGCTCTGTTATGAGTGACAGAGGGAGGTTTATTGAGCAAAGTTTCTGGAGGGGTGAAGTTTGCATGTACATCCCGGTCTCTGCAATCTCACAGCTGCCTTCTGGACGGGAAATGCAGAGGCAGAGGTGCTGAATGGTGCTCCTGCTCTGCAGACACCCTCTGCTTCATAACCCCAACAGCCCCATGCCAAACCTCATGGGATCCAAATGAAGAAAGGAAAGAAAAAAAAATAAATTTAAAAAAGAAGGGAGAACAGATTAGACCAGGGAGGATATATCACACTCAGCAAATGGAGTAAGAGTCTGATTGAACACAGACAGGGTTCTCTTAGAAACCCTTCTTTCTTTACAAGTGGAACATTAGCAAGCTGACCAGGTCTGAGGTAAGTCAGACTTTTTCTCCATTCTGCAGATTTTTTGGTTTATTTTTTTTTCTCTCCTCACCGAGTGCTGGTGACAACAGATTAACAGGTCACCGGACTGGCTCTGAGAATTGCTGCCAATCACCTCGTCTCCGCTTGTTGCTCCACAGCCTGACGGCATCAGTTAACACGCGCTTCTCTCCCCGCAGCCCGGCTGGTGACACCCAATAAACTGTGCGATGGATAGATAAGTCTGCCTGGCTACGTCGAGGGGGAAGTGGGGCTCATCATTTCAGGGCTAAATGTCCTTTCCCCTTTCTTTTAGCTTCCTCCCCATCCGGGCAGGGCGAGCAGGAGCCTGCAAAGGCAGCTTGCTGCGGGGCACGGAGGTGTGGGGCTGTCCTGCCGTCCGTCCCTCCTGCCGTCCGTCCTGCCCAGCCGAGAGCCGCGGGGCCCGGCCCGGCCGCTCCCGCTCGCAGCGGCTCCGAATCTCCGAGCCGAGCCTCAGCTCTGCCCTTCAGACAGCAACTACGGCGAGAAACATCTGAATCGACACGGCATCATCTGCTTGCAGAGCTGACAGCCCTTCCACTCGAACTGGTTTAAATTAGTCGACGCCACATTCTTTTCCTTCTGTGTGTTTTGTTTTCTGCCTTTTTTCTTGTTTGGTTTTGTTTTCCCTTTAAATAGGGATATACAGCTGCAGTATTTCACCCGGCTGAATGCGAAACCGTCCAGCGGAGGAGAGGGAGAAGCGGCGGGCGCGGCCGGAGCGGTGAGCGGGGGAGATGCGCGCCCGCGGGAGGCTGCGGAGGCTCCGCGGGTGCGGGGCCCGCCCGGCTGGGCAGCGTTTCTGAGCCCCGGCTCCCTCACGGGAACTTACCTTCCGGACACGTGCAGATGGAAAAGTGGGGACATTAAAATCAAATTACAGACATGTATAAAGACAGAGCCCGTCGCTGGCAGCAGGAATGATTAAACGGAGCAGCTCGGGAAACCTGTATGAATATTTCATGTGAAATGATGCGATCCCCCCCAAGGTACAAGAGCCCTCCTTAATTAAACTGGTGTAAATGTTGCCTTTTACTCCTTTTTTATTTAAGTTACGGGGAGGAGCGGGCAGATTGGCTGAGTTTTTCCCCAATTCCCGGAAAAGAAGGAGCAGTCCCTTTCCACGGGATGGGTCACCTGGCCGGGGCCGCAGGTCCGGCTGCGCTGGGCGCATCCGCGGGGCCAGGTGCGGGGCCAGGGACCCTGGGGCGACACGGGACGGGCGAAGCTCGAGCGATGGTACAGGAGAGCAGGGACGCAGGGATGCTGCCGGCCCGCATCTCCACTTTTCCCGCGGTCCCCCCAACAAAGCGGGGACGAGAGAGGCTTGTTGGCCGGTGCCAGCCCCCCGTTTGCTGCCGCCCAGCTCAAGGCCACCCCTCGCCTGTCTCTAACCCTCGTGTCAGGCTGGAAAGGAGCCAGAGGGGCTCTTCCCGGCCGAGTCACCCCCAAGACGAGTTCCTGCCCACCGACGGACGAGCGGGGGAAGGCGGATTCGGGGGCTGAGCCCCGCTCCCAACAGCGCGGCCGGGGGTCCCTGGCAGGTCCTGCCGGGGCACCCGGGGCTGAGCCTGCGGGAACTGGGATGTGCAGCAGCCGCGGTTTCCATGGCGATGGCGGGGTGGCAGCGGGAAGGTGGTCCCCGCCACGTAGGACACGGCTGCCCACCCCGGGCAGCCCGAGCTCTCCCTTCCTGCCTTTCCAAGGCCGGGATCGGGCGCTTGGGTAGGAGAAGAGCCCACTGGGGACGGGAAAAAGGCCCCGGCAGAGGGGCCGCCCTGCCCGGCGATGTCCTCGGACGCTGCGCTGGTGGCATCGCTCCCCGCCCGCCAGGAGCCTCCGCTTTGCCGAGCGGGGCTCTTGATTTGCCGGGGAAAACCTACAGAAAACCCTGCCTCAGCCTCTCAGGACTTCGCCACAATGGTGGGAAGAAAGCGGATTTCCGACTCTCCTAAAGACAAATTGGCGTGAATTTCCGAGTCGGTCGGACGCTGAACTCACGGCCCTTCCCCAGACTCCTGAAAATGTCCCTGCAATGGCTTCACTCAGTCCCACACTGGGACCTTGGCTTCTCCTTACACACGACATTTCTTTCCTTCCTTCCTTCCTTCNTCACCTATCATTTTTTCATCTTTATTTCTTTTCCTCTCTTTTTCTTTTCCTCTCAGTTTCCTCGCATATTTTATTCAGCGCTGGCTTTCTATTATTTTGCATTCCCAGGTAATTTAAATAAAATAACGTTATTATTATGAAAATACCTTTCCATGGTTTATTTGAACAACCTTTACTCTTCCAAATCACACCTTCCCTTTCCTTGGTTCTGAGCAGACCTTTGGCAGCCCACGGAGAAGTTGGTAAGGTGTGAGTTTACAGACCGCTACAGAAAGGTAATGTGCTCACCGGGACGAGGAGGGTGGCACAGGAGATAACTCTCTGAAAAAGGTTTTTAAATCATATTTGGATCCTAAACATCCTATCACAGCAAACGCCTCCTCTCGACACATGTATGCCAAATAAAATAGCCGTGATCTCGTGGATTATAAATGAGATCACAGGAGAGTTTATCTGGGAATATCTCAGTCTGGCAACCCACAAGAACGCACTTTCTTCCCTGCCTCTGATACCCACTTGCTGATCTAAAGATAAAATAACAGCCGTGCTCGCATTCTCCGGCCTTGTGGAGGAAGTCAGGACTTCGCGCGTTCTGTGAGCGCAGCAAAACCACAAAAAGGTTGTTCAAATACTGATAAAGCTGCGAGTGTAACTGCACAAAAACACCGGAATCCAGCAGCTTCTCATGAAGGCTTGGATCAGCTGCTGCTTCCCGACGTGCGGGACTTGACAGATGAGTTTGCACATTTTATCTAAGTTTATTTGGGTCCGGGTCACCAACACTCATTCGGACAACACTTTCACTGGGGAAAATAGTTTCGAATTCTTCATTCCTTTCCCCACACCACTTTTTTTTTTTTTAATTCCTTTTTAAATATTAAAA